>BQNB010067030.1:0-34345 GCA_026074375.1 Tanacetum coccineum | reverse complement strand
TAGTTCTATACTTGATTTCACCCTTTTCCAACTCTTATATATGTCATTTATACTTCAATGTTACACTTTAAACTTTCTGATTATAAGCAGAATTTTACACTCACTTACGTGTCCTAAACACACCACTTAAACACTCCTATAATTCAAACCAAAATTCATCATGCTACTTACATGTATTATGAACCTCTTCTAGCTCTCCCAAAGTCATTACCCTTTTACAAATACCCTTTAGAAATTCCTTAATCCAATATGTCCAGAATTCGTCCAGAATCTGACCTTCTAAAAGTATGACATTGGTTAACCAACTTAGAACTCACTATGACCTTAGAAACACAATATATGAACTAACTTCCACATGACTTAGAGCCTCTAACTCAATGTCTAAGTATTTTTAGAAAAATAAAAATCAAAACTGAAATTCGTCACTGTTTTACACACTGATTTTGTAATGACCATTTGACCCACTTCCCGACCATAAAAACTCATGAGGCCGACTTTTCTGGAAAGTAGACTCTCTGAGGTTATCTCCAGTATGTTGTAAATTATTTATTTGATCTTTTATGATTGAGTTATGCTCGTTACAAAACTGCCTAACTTTCTGCAGTGAATTAAACGTCTAATTCGAGTGATCTAAGCCCTAACGCATGATCTTATCGCTAATCCGATCGATCTAATGATTAAGCCATCATCATTATAACATAAACTTTCTGAAAATTAAATACCCTAATTTATAAACCCTAATTTAAACCCTAATCCATCATAATTAAGTTACTAGAATTATAAACAAACTAAAATTAAAAGATCGGATCGTACCTTAAAAATAAAACCCAAAAAAAAATCGTCTTCTCTCTTCCTCCTCTCTATGGCCGGTCGAACTCAAGGGAATGGGGGGTTAGGGATTTATGATTTATATTTATAGGCCTCTTAGTAGAATTGTAGATTAAGTCTAATTAGTTTTAGATTATAACTAGGACTTTAATTACTTTTTTTTTCTTTTTTTTACTAAAATTCGGATTACTATTCATGCCTAAAAAATTATTTTGTTTCTTTTCTTTTATTTCTTAATTAATTATGTTTATACCTTAAGTTTTATAAAAACCTAAGCTAATTTGTTAAACCATTTTGCTTGAAAACTACTTTCTAAAAATAAATTTTCATTTCCAAATTCACTTTCTAAAAATAGAAATTTTTTCAAAAGCTCTCATATTTTAACAAACTCATTTCTTTAACAAATGACACACTTCTCATTTTAATCCATCACCTAGATATCCACATATTAACCAAACCAAATTTCTCAAAATACCCAATTACACAAGTACCCCGTGGTTTGCCGATATAGCAAATTACCACGCGGGGAATTTTCTCATCAAAGGAATGTCAACTCAACAAAAGAGGAAGTTTTTCAAGGATATAAAGCATTACTTTTGGGATGATCCCTATCTCTTTCGTACATGTGCGGATCAAATCATCCGTAGGTGTGTATTTGGCCAAGAAGCTCTTGAAATCCTCAAAGCTTGTCATGAAGGACCCACCGGGGGCCATCATAGTGCTAATATCACCGCTCGGAAAGTATTTGATGCCGGTTTCTTTTGGCCTACGATTTATAAGGATGCTTACGAATTGATCAAATCTTGTGATGCATGTCAAAGACAAGGCAAAATTTCACATCGAGATGAGATGCCTCAAAATGCTATCCAAGTTTGTGAAATTTTCGATGTATGGGGTATTGATTTTATGGGACCTTTTCCGTCGTCTAGAGGTAACAAATATATTCTAGTAGCCGTCGATTATCTTTCCAAATGGGTTGAAGCCAAGGCGCTCCCCACCAACGATGCTAGAGTAGTTGTCAAATTTTTGAAATCCCTTTTCTCCCGATTCGGTGCACCGAGAGCTATCATAAGCGATCGTGGGACCCATTTCTGTAACGACAAATTTGATAAAGTTATGTCTAAATATGGTGTCACACATCGTCTTTCTACCGCTTACCACCCTCAAACTAGTGGTCAAGTCGAGGTGACGAATCGTGGACTTAAAAGAATCTTAGAAAGGACGGTAGGAGAAAACCGTGCCTCATGGTCAGACAAGTTAGACGATGCATTGTGGGCATTCCGAACCGCTTACAAGACTCCAATCGGATGCACGCCCTACAAGCTAGTTTATGGAAAATCGTGTCATTTACCAGTTGAGCTAGAACACAAGGCATATTGGGCTCTTAAGCATGCCAACTTCGATCTCAAAACCGCGGGTGATCATCGAAAGCTCCAACTTAACGAACTTAACGAGCTTCGAGATCAAGCTTATGAGAATTCATTAATCTACAAGGAGAAGACGAAGAAACTTCACGACTCAAAGATCAAGAATCGAATCTTCAATGTTGGTGATCAAGTCTTACTTTTCAACTCCCGATTAAAGATTTTCTCTGGAAAGCTCAAGTCCCGATGGTCCGGTCCTTTCACTATTACCGAAGTTTTTCCTTATGGCACAGCCAAATTGTCTCACCCCGATGGTTCAAATTTCAAAGTCAACTGCCATCGTCTTAAGCATTACTATGGAGGGGATACACCACCGTTGGTTATCCCGGATCTCCAAACTTTCCCTAAGGACAATTAAATTCAGGGATCGAGTCGAGCTTGCGACTCGGTGACCAAAAACAAGCCGCTTCGTGGGAGTTCACCCCATGCTTATCCATTTTCTATTGTTCTAATAATAATGTGTTGTGATGTGTTGAGGCTAGCCTTTTCCGTTCTTTGTGTTTGTTGTTTGTTGTGATGTTTGCAGGATTGAACCATTTTGTAGGATCGAACCAACAAATTCTTTGAAGCCTCTCGTGTCCGGTTGATTTGTCCCGTTCTACTCGAGCTTCTCATCCTTTGTGTGAAATTAGTTTGGGGAGATCCAATATCCTTTCATCTTATCGATTCACGTTTATCTTTGCATAATTCATAAACGGCTTAGATTTACATAGAGACCCGACTTTAAACATTGAGGACAATGTTTCGTTTTAGTTTGGGGAAGGGAATCTATCGATTTGATATTACCTGCTTATTGTTTTGTTCTCACGTACCCGTTTTCCCACAAAAATAGCAAAAATTTTAAATTTTTAGTCATAAATTTAAAAAAAATAAAAAAAATAAATAAAAATAAAAATAAAAAATAAAATAAGTGTTAAGACACGAATGTAGGTTTTCCGTTGGTAAGAATAAGAAGTAATTTTTGACCCGATCGTACGTGTAGAGTTCTAGCTTTCTCCCTTAACAATTATGATGAGTGGTTTGATGCTAGTCTTATGTTGACTTAAACATGCTAGACTTGACATCATTAGTAAGTGAAAAAACTTGTGCTAATATCAAGAAGATTTTAACTAGCCGAGTTGGATTTTATATAGGGCTAGGTATTTGCGAATTTCTTTATTTAGAGATTTTAAATTGCAAGAATCAAGATTGATAGTGTTGATTACGAATTAGGTTTGCTAAAAAAAGTTTATTTGAAAACTTAAAGGCTTATAAGAATAACTTGTGGTTTTTCTTCCCCGGAGTTCTTAAAATGATTAATTATACGTGTTCTCTTTAATTTTTACAAATTAGAGTTTTACTCTTAAAAGTCTAATCAACATATTCAGAGAAAAAGCTTTATCAATGATGATTGTCAACATCATTGATAAATAGAATTTGTTCAAGTTTAATACTTTGGTTTTTAAAAACGAAATTTTCTTAACTAAAAAATTGTGTTAATTTATTAATTAATATAGTTAAAAAAAATTATCAAAAAAATGTAGTGGTGATAAAAAGGATGCAAGTTCTAAAATCCTTAGTGTAATAATTATATACCAAACTCATGTAATTAAGTACATGGGCATTTGTCGGTTCGCTCTCGATGTGACATCAAAAGAAAGGATGGAGGATGTATATTTAGGGTTGGTATCATAATAAGTACACGAGCTCTTGTCGGAGGCGTGGCCGATGTGTCGTCGAAAGAAAAGTGATACCAATTCCTAGCCTAATAATGCAAATAGTAATAATAATGTTGCATTTTAGAAAATAAATAGTAAAAGTTTCCTTTTCTAAAACCAAGGTATTCTTTTGAACTAAGGTTTGCAAAGTTACAGGCTTTTTCATTCGGAAGTTCATGCGTTTCTCGTTTAGTAGTTCCGGATGGGGTGTCAAAAGCCGTAGAACTTACTCGATGACGGTGGGATGGCTAGAGAAGCAAGTCTTTCATAGGACATGTGAGCCAACGATGTCGTAGCTAAGGAGTTTTTGTTTTCTTTGAGATGGTGGTCTTGCTAAGTGATTAACATAATTAGCTCAAAAGGCCCCTGTGTAAAGCTTGTCTGGATTTCATCTATCTAAATATTGTGGATTTAATGGTTAGACTAATTTGAACACACACACCTAAGAATATATGGATTTATGTTAGGAAGAGGAATCACAAGTTGTAATTATTAAGTAGTCTTAGCATCTTAGCTTCGTAATCAAAGGTGCTCTTATTTTTAAGCTTAGCATGGGAAAAGTGAAAAAGCGGGGATGATGGAAGTAAATCGTTTAGACACTTAATTGTTGCCTTTTGCTATATGATCTAAAAGTTACCAATGAGGTAATGAAAACAAAAACATTATCGTCAACACAAAGAAGTTGTTGTTAGGTAGTTAATTATCAAGAAAAATCATAAAAAGAGAGAAAAAAATTGAAAATGGATTCGGGGGTTTTAGAGTTGGTGATATCATAGTCTCTCAACAAAATATTCTTTGCTACTTTTCAAGGTTTAGTTTGGGGAAGTTTCGAGGTATTGGTTTAGCATGTGATATTGCGTGAGGACACGCAATCGTTTAGTTTGGGGAATTTTGATAAGTGTAAAATACACATATCCGTTAATACCTAAAATAACCCAATTAAACCCAAAACAGACCAAAAATGGCAACAATATGCTTGTATTTGTGTTTTGTGTGTGCAGATACGGATATATCAAAAATCACAAGAAAACAGTCAAAAACGGGCAAGCGCGGACACGAGAATCAGAAGAGTACAAAAAGAAGCCAAAGAATCAAAGCCGAAGCCAGAAAAGTCAAACCCGCAGTCAAATCCAGTCAACATGGTCAACAAAAAGTCAACCAATAAAAGACAAAACCCAAAAACATTCCATTTTCACCCTCTAAGTTTCACAAAAGTCCTAAAACTAACCCTCACCCCTCTTATTGGGCCCAAGAAACCTTATTGGGCCTGAAAAAACCCTAATAACCTTGTACCCGATACTTTTAAATCAAAGCCATTTCTAGTCCATTTCTTTTTGTATTAAACATCAAGGGCCTGTCCTGCTATTTTGTAAAAGTGCTTCTACACTACACTTGGAATAAAGGAAGAAAGGGACTAGAAGTGTCATAACCCCAAAGTCCAACTGAATTTAACTCATTCAGTTAAAAATGGGCGCCATTTCCTTTTCACTGTTCACTCATCATCTCCAAGCTTTCACCTAGGTAAATCAAAGGGCAAATGGAAATTGAGGGGTACGGCAGTCAATTCATGAGCTCCTAAGCAAGAAGCTAGGGAGAGTTTAGTCAAATCAAGGGATCTAAGCACCTCACTCTCAAGGAAGGACACGTCAGCAATGGTGAAAGCACAAGTATAGAGGGTTTTGGTGCCCTAAACCATTAGTAAAGAAGCACAAGTATAGCCTCAACTTGGATTTGCCAGCTGGCAATCCTAGTGTATACCACAAAGTGTTTCCAACGGCCAAAATACTGATCTAATGATTAGAGATGTCAAAGGTGGGATATTGTGGTTCATCTTACCGAAAAATGAGCTTGAATGTTCCTTCTGGGTATAATAAGCCCTCTCTCACACACAATTAGAGGGGAATTTTTTTATCTTCTTTTCTTTTTATAGTTTTAAGTCACCTAGTGTAGATTTAAATTCGATTACTGTAATTTTCTATCAAATCATATGTAATTCTCTTTTATATAATGTAATCAAAGCTTTTAGTTAAATAAATTCAGTGTTTGTCTTTTCTTAATCTCTTTTACTCATTAGCTCAAATCTGTCAATAAGCCCTCATAAGCTCTAATAAGTCTATAAGCTTATTATGGAGCTGAATTAAACCTTAATCATACCTAAGCCTTAAAAGCAACTCTAAATCTAATTACCTTTGCAAATTGGACTTTTGAATATGGAAGGGGAGTTAATAATGGAGGAACTCCCAAGGACTATTACCCTAGCTTATTCATAAGCTAGGGAGCTTGTAGCAAAGCTCTAAGATGCAGTTTATAGCTTTGTTAAGTTAAGGTACAAGTAAGGTTTTTCATTTACTTTTTCCCTGTTTTCATTTTAGTTCACAATTAGTTAATGTGCTTAATAGTGTAGGAGCTTATTGCTTGTTTCTATTTGCTTATTTTTGTTTAGTTGTTTTCATTTGTGTTATAATAGTTTCTTATCTTTGTTTTTTGGTTTAATATTTAGATCTGATATCTAATTTCTTGTCTTAAAAGTATATAAAACTCAAAAATATTAGGATGACTTAATCTGATTTTGAGTTCTAGGTAATCAGTTGTTAAATCTGTTAATTTCAAGTTTTGTTTAAAGCTATTGTTCATCTGGTGATAGTTTTTGTAGCTTATTTTCATTTTAAAGCATCTTGATTCTGTTCATTTGACTAAAAGGGGTGTTTGGCATAGGTGGTTTGACCATGCAAAGTCAAAGTTGGGTGTGCAATTTGTTTTGTGTAACTTTGTTGTTCTCATTTAAAATGAGTAGTGATTCAGTTTTTATAAGTTTAGTTTTATAATTAAAAGTTTGAGTGTATTTTATAGTTGAACCAGGGGGCATTTTTCTAGTTTTCTTTGCTAAGTTTAAATTTGATCCAAGCTTCTAGGGTTTTTTGTGCTTGTGTTTGACTCAATTCACTTAATCGAGAGTGTAGGGTGCATGGTTTCCTTAAAGGATCCACCCCTCCCCCCCTTCATCTCATGCATTTTGTTTGTGGTTTGCCATTTGCACTAGCAGTGGTAACACAGTTACCACTGCTGTCACTTTTGGCTTAATTATTAGTTAGGAAATCTTAGATTTTTAGCTTATAAAATTCAAGTAGGTAATAGTTTTTACATAGCTTAATACAGATTAGGGCTTAATTTGCAATTTGTAGCTTATCTTCCTAGTTTATTTTGCTGTCAAAAGTCATAAAAAACCAAAAGACCAAAAACAGTTAGCAATAGAAATTAGCTTTTAAATTTCAAATTCTAGCTCTTAAGATTAGGTTTTATTATTTAATTCATAGCTAATTAGTTGTTTAATAAGGTTGCTTAAAGCTCAGGATCTGAATTGGCTTATTGAGTTTTTTTTGCTTAATTGATTTTAAGCTTTTCATGTTTATCTTAGTTTTGCATTTTGTTTATTAATTCCAGATAGGTTTCCCAGTTGTTTTTGATTACATTAGCTTTTTCATTTTTAGTTTAAATACATTATAAGCTTTATAGAACTTCTTTTGTTTTTGAAAATAAGCTTAATTTGAGCTTTTTACGAGCTTATAAGTAAAAACAAGGGGAAATCCCCACTTTCTGAGGTCAGCTAAATGATAAGCTCTTTTAGAGCTTACTAGTGGTTTTCAGTTATAAGTTCTTTATTAAAGTAATCACCTCTAACTTATTCTACAAGTTTGTTTTAGAAGTTTTTGATAATAAGCCCTCTTTTAATTCATCTTAATTTTGGGACTTAAAAGGGACTTAGGGTGTAATCGGGTTGGGCCTCAGGGTAAGTAGTGAAACTTTTAAGTTTTATTAGTTTTCTTTGTTAGTCCTTTTAGTTTACACTGTTAGTCCTTTAAGGACTAACTACATTAGTCCTCAGTTAAGTTTTTGTTAGTTTAATAATTTTAATTAATTAATTAGGTTTAGTTTTTAATTAGTTTAATTAAAGTTTAATAAAAAAGTAAAAATTAGGGCTTTTATTTTTTTTTTTTTTTTCTTCATAAATTTATGCACTTTTTAGTTTTCTAGTCAAATTTTATAATATTTTTAGGGTTTAATTTTAGCATTTTATTTTTTTAAGCTTTTAATTAGTTTAAATTTTAGAAAATTCATATCTTAAAATCTAAAAAGTCAAAAACAGTGATTCCTTTTTCTAAAATTTTCTTTTACTTTGTTTTATTTAAAAAAAATTCGATTATTTTTTTTAATTTTTTTTAGGATTTAATTAGATTGAAATAGTTTTTAATTAGTAAAAAATATTAATTAATTCAAAAATAATCAAAAAAATATTTTTCTTTTTCTTAAAATTTTCTTTTATCCTAATTTAGGATTAGAAACTTAGTTTGCAATTTTAGGGTTTAATTATAGTCTATTTGCTTAATTGTCGCGTTTAATTTGTTTTTCGTATTTGTTTAATTGTTTATAGTGGCCTATTAGTTTTCAATTTTTAATTGTGCTTTTATTTTTAGTAGTCATAAATCATCAAATCATCTATTTTCTTATTCAAATCATAATCCAAGCTTAAACGAGGTTTCAATTTCACTAGTCGTTGGGGAAACGACCAAGTGATCATTCTTCCCGGTTAAATATACGTATTATATATTATATTATATATATTTTTGAGAGTGAATGTTTCCTTAGGGAATTTATTAATCTGCTATTAACGAGTTATTTTAGTATTTTTATTTTTATAGTGTATTAAAACTCCACAATCACGGCCTGTCCCCTTAATTTTAAGGGGGCCGCCACCTGAAAAAAAATCTTTGAATTTTGGCTAGTTTTGTGAGAAGGAATATTGGACAATTTTTAATTAAAAACCCAAAAAAAAATTTTTGTTTATAAAAAGTTTCTTGCTATTTCGGATGAGATTTCAAGATGTCATAGTAAGCAGATTGGTGACTAGACTTCTGGCGAACATGATGAGTTCAATTCTTCGATCGAAAAAAATATTAATGATACGTTTTAAAATGGAAAAGTGGATATTGGGTGGAAGATGAGATTATTGGCATAGAGTGAGAAGACTTCAACAAGGCGATTTTGATAGACGTAGTTGAGGCGAGCGTCGAGGTGGAAGGGAGTTTGTTTCATCCATAGTGGTTTAAGACTTTTCCGATGCAAAACTAATCCTACTTCTATGTTAATTATTATCCACTAACTCATTTTTCTTCGTCTACGTGAGTTCGTGGCCATAGAAGATTTCCATTTTATAGTGGTTCATGGATAATCCATGTGAAAGAATGGTTCCTAATGAACAAATTCTTTTAAAAACTAGAAAGCCAACAAATGGCATTTCTAGTGACTACCATATTTCCTAACTATCACTAATACTAAGTATATCATATACCAATCTATAATTTACGTAATTAGAGAGTGAGACGTACCTTAGCCTTCAAGAGAAATTACTTTAAAATCTTCAAGGTAGCAAGCTTTAAGGATGAGGATTTATGGAAATCCTATATGAGTTCTTCAATTTGTTTGACGAAAGCCAAAGGATGCTTGTAGATGATTAACCTCGGAAGATATGATGATTTAGCCATTTGGTCCCCATCGTTTCATGGGTCCGAAGTTATTGTTTCCGAACATGTTTTGCATTTGATTCGGACACATGCACGGTGAACATCTTCCACATTGAGTAAAGCTTGGTTGGTGTGGATGATTCCACATTGTGTGATTAGTGTTAGAGTAATTTGGTCTACCTTGGTCTCTCCTAGGTTGAGGTGTTTTGGAACGAGGATGAGAGTTTTCCTTTCTTCTCGGAGGAGGTGTTTTAGACCTCATTGTGGGTTTAGTAAATCCGACTCCGGGTTTTAAGGAAGGTTTGTAAAAACGTTTTACCTCATCATCACTTGCAATAGGAATTTTAGTATTGTTTATAAGTATAAATTTTGGTTTTGAGTTTGGGTTTGATTCTATCAATTTTTCTTTCGACTCGACTTCTTGAGCTCTTACAAAATTTACTTGTTTGGTTTCGCTAGGTGACCCTTTGGTAAAATTAAATCCTAAACCGGATTTATCTCCGGAAGGTTTTTGAGAACTTATTATTTTCTTAAGTGAGTGACTACTATCATTAAATTGATTTAGCCTAGATATTTCTTTTCTAAGCTTCTCATTTTCAAACTTAAGGTCTTGACATAATTTGCATTCTTCATTTACTTCCTTACCTTTTTCTAACCTAGATAATTTATCTTTTAATTCTAGTGCTTCATTCTCTAATTCTATTTTAGCTTGTTTTAGAGTTTTATTTTTAGCCATGACTTTTAGTCCTATTTTGCATAGTCTACTATATTCACTATCTAAGTCATTTTCGTCTAATGATGATTGGTCATCACTAAAGTATTCGGTTTCGGAAAGTACCTCATTGGAAGCTTTAGCCATAAGACACTTTTCGTCCTTTGTCTTCTCCTCTTCTTTTTCGTCGCTATCACTCCAAGATCCTCTAACGAACGCCTTTTGATTTTGATGTTTTGATAGTTTCGGACATTCTCCGATGAGATGATTTGGATCTCCACACTTAAAGCATTTTTTTTCGCCTTTGCCATTTTTGTCGTCTTTATTTCTTTGGAATGATTTTCTTTCTTCATGTAGTTGTCTAACGAATCGTCCTCGTCTTTTGAAGAATTTCTTAAAGTCTCTTGCGGCTATGGCGTATTCTTCATCTTCACTATCGGAGGTTGAGCTATCATCATCACTAGATTCCTTTCTAGCTTTCAAGGCAATAGATCTACTTTGTTCTCTTTTGCCTTTGACGGTTTCAGAATCTTTCTTAATTACTTATTCATAAACCTTCAAATTTCCAATGAGTTCGTCAAGTGATAGAGTTATTAGATTCTTTGATTCTTCAATCGTCGTGACTTTTGCGCGCCATTTAGGATGTAATGCCCTAAGAAATTTCCTGACACAATTCTTGCTAGAAAAACCTTCATCAAGTGCTTTTAGACTAGTAATAATTGTGTTAAATTTAGCAAATGCATTTTCTATTGATTCCTCTTCCGGAATCATGAATTGTTCATATTGTTGAACAAGAAGATCTATTTTGTTTGCTTTGACTTGATTATTACCTTGATGAGTGATTAACAAAGTATCCCAAATTTCTTTTGCGGTTTGACACATAAAAATTCTTTCATATTCTTTACGTGGTAAAGCATTATAAATTACCATTTTAGCTTCATTATTTTTAGCAAGTTTCTTTGTAAGATCAACGTTTTGTTTATAAAAAGGTACAATTTCATCCTTTTTTGTTTCGAGATTATTCTGCATAGGAGGAAAATCACCATCGGTAATAACATGCCAAAGATCTAGATCTCTTGACTTCACATAAGTTTCAAATCTATTTATCCAATAAATAAATCCATCACTTTTAAATAGTGGTGGTTTTTGCATAGATTGCTCTTCTAAATATTTTTCCGATTTCATAAATCGATTCAAGTTTTAAAATACAATTTATTTTAAAAATCTTGTTTGACGTTGCTCTGATACCAATTGTGGAAAACTAGAAGGGGGGTTGAATAGTTTACCGCTTTTTAATATAAGGTTTTAAAGTGTTTGTAAAAATTCTAGATTCGATTTTATGTTTTAATTCAACACTTTGCAAAAAAACCCAATATGAACAATGTATTTTATCTAAACATTAATAGGATAGTATGAGAAAATAAAGATAAGACAAGAGTTAAGAGTAAGAACAATCAAACACATCGTGAGGATTATAGTGGTTCGGCAACGAAGCACCTCTTCGCCCTACTCCACTCCTCGAGCACCTAACTCGAGAGTTTTCTTTACTATGTCAACAAGCTCCCTTATGGCGGAGAAAACCTTACACAACTTTCGCTTATCTTGATTTCATCATAAGTAGATGTCGAGTTTAATATTAACTAGAACACAATCTACCAACTTCACAATTCACTACACAACTTTGTTCACGACTTGATCACGACTAAACAACTTCTTCACACCTTAGTTTTCTTCACACCATACTTCACCAATCCACTACTACTAATCACACCTAATAACATACTAGGAATGATCCACCCACGATCCAACCTATACATAAAAAATTCACTAGATCTAACAACTACATAACTTTACACAGATTTACAAATGATTACAAGTTATGATATGGATGCATAAGAGTGCAACAACCACTAAAGGTGTAATATTCATCACTGTTGATGAAAATATTCTTCTCTTGCACTTGAGAATTAAGCTTGTCACTTGGGAAACAAGCTTTATAATTAAATGATCAAAGGATTTTATGAGAGTGTGTGGGCTGTTTTTTTTAATCAGAAAGATATGAGTGCAAAAGGTGATAATAGTGGGGAAAAAGTTCCAGTTTTATAGGACATTTCTGGAGGAGCGTCTACTATGGCGGTCTTACTCTTAAATAGTTTGGGCGGTCCCTTAAAGATAAGGGGGCCCGCCCATGTATTTAAGGGGGCGCCACTTAGATGCCGCGCTCCCGAGTTTGTCCTTTTGTGTAGGGGGAATTTTCTAGAACTTTTTAGCCGTTTTAGGTCCGAAAATTTAAATTTCAAAATGTTTATTTTGAATAAAACATTTCTTTTAATTGTAGAAAATGTTTTGTAATGTTTATAAAAATGTTTACAACATTTTATAAAAGTGTGAGGTTGAATAAAAATTTTAATTTGTTCATAAAATGGCTTTAAGCATTTATTTATTCATACCTTTAAGTGATATAATTTTCGAAATGAAAATTTACTACTAATTACTTGTTTACGTTTAATTTTACATTGAACGTTTTTATATTTTGTGATTATCAAAATGTAAAGATGTGAAAAATATTAATAATGTTTTTAGGCATTATTTCTATCACTTAATTTGTTGCGTTGATTGAATTTACGCAGCCTTGTTAATGGTCCGTTTTGTGGTTGAAATGTTAGTTTAGCGTAATGTAGATTGTAGCGACAGCGTGCTGGTATATTATCCAGCTACTTAGTGTAGTTTTTGTTAGTTTACGGAATGTCGATAAGTTTATGATGTTGATTGAATTATGTTGCCGTCATTTTGGTACATAACTGCTATTTGCAACGAGCACACGGTTTGGTACGTGATGTGTGATGTAAAAAAATTGATGAGTTTGGCGTATGATGTGGTAAGTAGAAGGATGAACAAAAGAGCGAGAATCACTATCCTCAGGCAACATTGCAAGCCTTAGGCTTATTTAGAAAGCGTAGTTCTTGTACAAGGCCCCCGAGGTCGTGTGATGGAAAATAATTGTGATGCCATCGACACTTTCGTTGCCGTTATCCATGGCGTGTGACGATATTGTTGGGTGTGTGACGATGGGCATAGGCTGACAAGCTGCAAAATAAGCCTATAGATATTTTTTTACATCATATCTTGGCTACATTTGCACTTTTGAACTTGGGTTGCTTATATTTTGTCCCCGCTTAAGCTGTGTAAAAATAAAAGCAAATTTTGTTGTCGAGATTGTTGTTGTTTTTGCTAAAAATTAAGAATTATGGTTCGGGCTTGCTTATACATTCGGATTGCGGTTCTTTGATGCCATCGATACTTTCGTTGCCGCTACTAATTGCGTGTGACGATGTTAATACCCAAAAGGTGAAATCTATGTGGAATGTGGTAGAATGCGATCCGATGGTGGTTCATGAGCTTTTTTTGGGCTTGCAGCCATGGCAGTCAAAAACCCTTGATTCCAAAATGTGAGTGTATACACTTCTTTGTGTAGTAGGTTAGGTGGCCATTGTGGCGGTGCAGGGTTGGTTGGATAGCCTTTGTTGCTGCTTTGTTAATGCTTGGTTAACATTGTGTGATTACATCCGTACAATGGATGAGATTGTAAAGATGATAGAACAATTGCACATTTTGTAGTGTTTTTTGTGTCGCACCGATCAGCTTATTTGCAGTAAAGCGTGATGAGATGAATAAATTGACTCATTTGAGATTGGATGTTTCAATTGCTCTATGTTTTTTCTTACAGGCGGGTTTTAATTGCTCATAATCAGGTATTATAGCTTCATACATTTATGTATGTGCACCTGCATTATTGCATTATTAGATGAATACACAATTCTAATTGGCATTTCGCAGATTCATAAATTTTTAAAAGGCCTGCCTCTCATTCGATCATTGGTCGCTGTCGGTACAAGTGCTGCAAAGTTAGTTTCTCTACCTGTGAAGAATTATAAGAAAGATCGCAGAATAGTCAACAGTATGCAAAGAGGTAATGAATGTATACAAACTAACTCTGTTATTTCTTTCTCTTAATCACATAGATGCACATGATATCTAGTATTTTTTTTGCTGAAAGGTTAGATAAAGGCATTTTATACTTCTTAAATTTGCATCTGACTATTTGAAGCAACTATGTTCTTGGTCTGATTTTACTACTAGCTATGTTATTGACTTTTGTGGTACCCAACTAAATAAGCGATACATATATGTTGTAGCCATCTATCACTATTTTCCATGTCATGGGTCCTCATCTCAGTTCCCCGCATATCAGATAAGTGACACATTGTTCTCCATGCATGGTGTAAGATAAAGGGGGTGTTTGGGTGTATGTTTTGGAAGTGAATATGTGCTCTAGAATAATCATAATCTGATAATCAACTATAGTGAAATGAGATGCGGGAAAAGTTTTTGCATGTTCTTTTGTTGTTTGTAGTTGTAATAATCATACAATTTAAGAAATTGGTAGATGAAATGACTGAAATTATCATTAATTTTTGTGAAAGAAGTTGACAGTTTCATACAATTATCCTAAATCGTGGAAGAAATTGCTGATTTGTTGAGCTGGTATAAAGCCAAGACTGATTATTTGATCCTATATCTAAATTCTAAGAACTGTAAGCCCACCTGCTGGTAACAACGGTGAAGGTTCAAGCTCTACTCACAATGAAGGTAAAGGTCTTATGTATAACTTCATACAATACTAGCATTTAATTTATGAAATCATTTCCCAAACACTACAAAACATACAATTTGCAGCACTAAGGTCGTTAAAAAGTAGGAGGAACACCACCCCCGACTCCGCACCTAAGAGCAACAGACATAGCAAAGTAAAACAACTAGGAGAAAAGACAGCCAGACGAAAAGGCCTCGGTTTTTCAGAGCCCATCAGGCTGACTTAAGAAGCTAGAACACCGAGGTAAAGGTACCAAAATTATAAACTAACAAAACTACGAGTTGCACAAGACCCCTATTAGATGATTACAAAAAGGGGAAGAAGATTTATGGTGTGCAGCTTATTATTGTGATGACATGTTTTAGCATTGTTTCTTCATGCAGGTTGTTTTGTAATATCAAATAGGGGAAGATTGTTGGGATTTACAGATTTGAAGATTACAAAACCTATCAGACAAAATAAAGAAAGAAGAAACAATGAAGGACCAAATATGTAATTGTTTAGTTAGCTTAGATAGTAAGCTAGGGTTTGGTTGTAAACCCTAGCCACCTCTATTATATAAAGAGGGTTTTAGTTAGGTTAGCACCTACCAGTTCCAGTAACAATGTAGATCAAAGGTGTGTGTGTGTTAACTAGGCGTCAAGCCTTATAAGGCACCTAGGTTATTAGTTAATAGTTAGCTAGTTTCTTTGTTAATGATTAATGAAGAAAACCTTATTAGTAACTTTGATCTTGTTCTTAATTATTATTCCGCTGTGTTTTGATCATTGTTATTATACCCTAGTTGAGTCAAGATCTTGGATCCTACAGATTTGCATGATGATGAAAATATTTATTAAGTGACCAGTACAGTTTAAATTATTTATAATTGGTCTAACTTACTAGAATAGGTAATGTCAAACTTATGTATCAATAAGCTTAGTGTTGGGGAACCATAGTGAGGATCCATGGTTTTGGAAATTAGATATGCATGTTGAACTTATGAAGCAGCCACCTCTTAACACCAGGGGTGTTAGGGATAGCTTATTTAGACTGCCAACACTATTATGAAAGACGATAAGCTGTAAAAAATGCAACTCATGAATTGTATTTGTACGCTTATGTACTATATGCTAAGAATACATGCTCTTGGAAATTAGGGATACTTTTTGAACTACTCAACTACCAAAGGCGTAATATCAATGTTTGATATTAATTGTCTTACTTCATGGAATTCTATAGAAAATGATTTAAGGTAACTATTTTTTTCTAATAGCATGAGTAATAGTGATATAGATTTCTGCAATAACCATCTAATGCACCTATATACGAATATGTTTTTGTATATGAAGTGCAAGTCAGAAATAGTGGACGATTGGAAAAGCGTAGGTATCTGTGATTCTGGAAAGAACAAAATTTCAGCCTAAGAATCTCAAGAGCTTACACGAGGACCACGCTACATAATTTGCTTCAGTACGGCACAATGCTCATGATACGTTCGACCAAAAATAATTGGTATGATAATTTTTTTATTTGCAAGACGTAATGAATCACGAACATGTTGATTTGTGAATGTTATGAAAATCTTGAAAGAAATTTGAATAGGAATTGGGCTGCTACATTTGATCACAAAAGTAGAATTACACATTCTGTAAAGATTGTTTTAGATCATCAAGTTATATCGAAGGTTAGGCTTAAGCATAAAATGATTCATATGTAAATGCGACACAATTAGTAGAATAATCATGGGTCCAACTTCTGTTTTTGGGTCTTTTGAGATAAGGTAGTCAAACTGGCATAATCATATCCCAAATCAAACTATGCAAAACTGTATATAATAGCGTTTTTAACGTAAAGTTCGAAGTCAAGTTGATGTTCGTTAAGAGGTTTTTTTAATTTAAGCTGCTTCATAGCAATTTTATTAGGTAGTAATATTTTGCAATTTTTTCAGATTTCCGATGATCCTCATGGGAGAGCTGTTCATTGATTCCCTATAGGAGTACTAAATGACAAAGACAACGACAATTCCCCACCAGGACCCACCCATCTAAAACCAAAGATAATGGACCCAAATTTCAATACAACAACAACAATGGTTAAGTTTACCTATCTACTTACTGCCATATTGTTTGCATGATTTATGTTCCTTTGGGTATTCGCGTATGAGTTTGTAATTGTGTGTAACATTGATTAGATCACATGTGTGTGACATTCATTGATTAGATCGCACGCCTTGGGTTAAAGTAAATTATGATGTTCCTTATTGAAATAATAATGTTACATATAATTTGTTGATGCAGCAAATCGAGAGTCTAGGTTGGGAACTACAGGATGCCGGTGGCCAAAACATAACGGTAATAACAAGCAAAGTCAGACAAAAAACGAGTAGACGAAAGCATTTTGAAAACAACAAAGGAACGAGCAACGCGAACATTCAGATAGGCTAACTTGTAGCAATGATATTTTTGGAAACAAGCCAGCAAACCTATATCTCGAGTAGTTTGGAAACAAGCAATAAAAAAAATGCATATGCATCATATCTAACTTAAAGCAAATAACAACCACCTGCAACATAACACGACACAAGGTATAAACACAACACAAGCCTTAAAGGCGTCCCGTGCAGAGAGAGCGCGTGTGAGGCAACTTTTTGTACTGACAAAAATAAAGATGTAACTTCATCCAAATTAATCGTCATTGTTCTATTAACATCAAGATGTAACGTCATTCAAATTAAAAAAATTGTTCACACCTTTCACAGTATCAAATATGTCTAAATCGTAAATAATAGCTATGTTTGCAATAGTAATAAAGGATTGTTACCAAAATATATAAAAATTAAATCTAAATTGTGTTGAGGTTAGGAATTACACATGAACTTAACACGCTTTTATCAATAACAAGCCGGGTACCCGCGTAATGCGGCGGCGGGTACCCGTGTGATGATAATTTTTTGGCCAATAGCAATGGTCATAATGATGAAATGCATTTTTTTTTTTGTTTATTTATATATAGAAAGGAAAAAAAATGTTCAACATAAGTATTATTTTTCGAAATTAAACTGTTTTTATTTCTTATGAATTAGTAACAATATAAAAGAGCATTTTAATATAGCATACGAGGATGTACCCGCTCATTACAGCGGCGGGCACCTTATAATACAAAAATGTTTTGTTAAGAGCAAGCGCGAATTTATATTGTTTTCTCCACGATAGCAACACTTAACAAGAGGCTATATATAAGATAGCTTTAGGAAAACAACTTTTAACCGCACATCTATTTCATCAAAAAAAGTGGCAGACAACCCATGCTTACGATCTAACGACGATACTGAATAAACGGTGTACAAACCCAACTAATGCTAGTTTGTTTGGACGTGTAATATTATATACAGTTAACTAATAGAATAGAAGAGAAGAACAATAGAGATGTACGATTTAAGCGCCATCTGATGGTGTCTATATTGCTAAGTATGTGGTTGTAAAACAGTGCACCATTGCAAGGTTACAAATGCCGTGGTCAAAAAGTTTAAAATACATAACAGAATGGTTCTAACCCTCTTAATGTCATGTAAATTTCAATTAGTAGTGATTTTAAAGAAAAGATAAAAAAAAAGATAAAATATTAATGCGTTACATTTTGAATCAAGAGTTATATAAAGTTTATTTTTGATGATGAGGGTAAAATTTCAAAAATAACAATAGTTTAAATGTAAATTTCATGTATAATTATGTTTTAAAAGGGAAAAAAAAGATAAGGATGATTTAAGCCGATTGTTTAGTATCACGTGAAATATTAATTGTAACCTATATAGTTAAAATGTAGATACAAATATTTATAATTAAATAACCCCGTGTGTTGATATGTAATGTTTGGGGTACTTAAAGATATGGATTGTGTATTGACTTTATATAGTGCTAGGTTGATGAGTGGGTTCAAAATATATTTAATACTATTAAAATCGAAGACATTGGAGTGAGAAATTATTATAGGGCATAAAGAAATTTAATGAGAAAACGTATGATCTTTTGAATAAGAGATGGATAAATAAAATTTAATTTTTTTTGTAAGCTAATGTTTTTTATTGAGGCTTTTAATTAAAGCCTTGATTTCAGTTATTTTGTGAAAGCGGGTTCCGTTGGTGTGTTTTTTAGGTTGTAGAGAGGAAAAAGAACCTGTTTTTTATATTGAGTTTTGCGTTGGATTTGTATTAATAATATACAACGGTTACTAATTTTTAAATGAGTTTTTTAATACATAAAAATCCGTTTTGATTGAAGGCGCTATATGAATAGAAAGAGAGATAGTTCTTTGTGTTTTTTAAAGATAATGAATTGTTACAAACTTACAACTTTATTTTTAATGGTCCATTATAATTTTAGATTTAATTTTCAGAATAGAATGAGTTGTTAATGTCACTATGACCATGTGTTATATTCATATATTTTTAAAACTTTCTTTAATAAACAAGTTAAAATGTCTTAATTTTAAATCTTACCATTTAGCTTAATGTCCTAAATACATTATAATATAGTTTAGAAGTTTATAATAGATATTTATTGACACTTAAATGATGTTTAATAAACCGTTACAAATAGATCACGTAAATGCACTTAAAGGGACAGTTACAAAATAAGCCTGTTAAGAAATGAAGTGCATGAAGACACTTTAATTTTCAGTGAGATGAACAATAATACAATATTGACATAATAGGTTTGTTAATAACCTTTTAAAAGAAATATTTTTTGTCCTTAAATATTTTTTAAGACTTCCATTCTTAGAATAGTCCTAAATCTTTTAACAAGAATAGTAGATGAAGTAAGATAACCCATCAACTAACAAAGTTCAAAACAATACAAAAAACATACAAATACAAAAACTAACAAAAATAAAAAAATGCAAGTTTACAAAACATAGAAAACTCGTTAACACGCCCGCAATTATATATACTTCATCTCCCACATCATAACATATGATTTTCATCACACATGAAACAATTTTTAAGTCTAAAGTTTTTACAAGGAATTAATCAAACATCAAAACAAAAAAATTCTTTCGTCATAACATTTTCACAACAACTTTAAAGGCTAAAACTACATACCAAGATCCGGCTAAGACCCAAAAACGAAACCACGAAACCACCATGACATAAACCAAAAACCAATTCCTATTTGATCTCAATCACTAACCACCACAATCAAAACCACAAATACAAAAAGCACTGGCCAAACCACCTACTTCAAAACAACCAGCCAAACCCACCTAAACAATGTAAACCGGTCGTTTGAGACGGCACATGAATTTTAGGCAAGAGGAGAACGGTGGAACTAAATGGATGTGGAGGCTAAATTTTATATGTGTGGCAGCGGGCAAATAGATGGTTCAATAAGTGAGAGTGATAGGTGTACAGTGCTTTTTATAAAGAGAGAAAACATAGATAAGATAAAAATTAAAGATTTAGAAATTTATAATCGATGTGTTAGGTAATTTATACTCTTGGGCTTTCTTGGGTTTGCACATAGGCCAATTATATTCACGACATGGACCAGCATATTTTTTATGCGCATTTTTACTTGTTAGTTTGATTAAAGAATATTTTAAATAAAAAAGTATATTAACCACAAATGGCTTATTAAAAAAATTAAATTAGTAGCAGATATTTTGTTTAAAGGGCATAAAAGTACATTTTTATGTTTCTTTTCTTTCTTTATTTCCTACTAATTTCAAACTCGAGAACACAAGGTGCATAGTAAAAAAAATTTCACTATCTTTTCTTTTCCTTTCTTTTCCTTTGTTTTCACTCCTTTAATAACTCGAGAACAGAGCAAAGTCTTGATCGCACAAGCAAAGCAGATGAAGAAAACCCTGATACCAAAAGGAAAAAAGAACCAAAGTATTCATCTACACAACACCATCTGGCAAAGCAAAACAGATGAAGAAAACAAAGTTATGGACTGGTGCGTCGATTGAATCATCAAATGCAACTATTAATTTTGTTCAAATCTTCAGCAATCCATTCTACAATATGTTTTAATGGCAAAGACAACTGATTATGAGTAAGTTTATTATACAATCGGGTTAGGATTTAGTTTTTTTTCAATTATGATTTGTTTTCATATTACAATGTTGTTGAATACGAGCTTAAAAATGTGAATAATCACTAAAGTATGTTTATATTTTAATTTTAAGGTCTATTTGTGTTGTTTAGTAGATAAAGGTACTAAGATACTTATTGCCTATCGAATACTTTTAATTTGAATTATGTGTGTAATGTGCATCAATGTTTTACTCCTTTGATTTATGTTGCAGGGTACTTTGCTTCGTCCAAATACTAGCAAGGTAGATTATAGGTTGCCATATAAATGTTTGACTTTTGTATTCAAGATTGTCAACCTCTAAAGCTATGAGTTGGTGGTTGCCCCTATGCTTCTCAGTGTGATGTCAAAGGCGACATCCACCACCTTGTTTAGACCGCTTACTACAGGATGCTTTGCTTTATAATTATACTTGACGCTCATGAATCCTTTTGTTTCTAGCAGTGTATTGTAAATAGCTCTTAGGATATTGTCTTTTCCATCAAATGGGACATCGATAGAAAAATCTATACGCTTGTTTTGGTGTACGGGTTTGACGCGTATGATCCATAAGTTACTTGCGCCTGAGTAACTATGTATACTATCTCGTGGATATGTTTTGTTAGCTTTCTTCTGATGGATTTGTCTTCATCTGTTGGCTTGATAGTCAACAGTATATCTTTCAAAGTCTGAGCTAACGGATCCAGATCCATCTGTTTTAAGAAAAGGTAGTGTTGGGTTAGTTCCTGTGCCCTTCAGTCTCTTAGTAGATTTAAACATAAATTCTCTTAAGTGTAATCTGCTTTAGTTAGCTGAAGACAAGTAAGCTTTAGTTAGCTGAAGACAAGTTCAACTTCAGTTCTTCAGGTACTTAGAAGATCAAGCAGTATCTTCACTTCAGTTTATGTAGTGGTTCAGAAACTGAAAAAGGCCTTAGCAAGAGCTTTAGTTCAGCTTAGTTGGCAATTCCAAGCTGAACGATGTCGATCTTCTCTTAGAAGCTGAAACGAAATAATTATCTTCTAGAAGGTTTACAAGGCGGAAAAAAGATTGCTTTATGTCAAAAAGAATAAAGCAAATCTCTTTGGGAAAGATACTTCTATAGTTGGTATAGAAGTATAACTATTTTCCTAAAAGGACCGTACCTAGTACTATAAAGCATGTGTGCATTAAATGGGATCTCAACCACCCATCCAATGCATGACATGTGTCCTAGGTGTCCCGTTGTAAACCCTAATTCCTTGCCGTTAAAAGAAATGCGATGTAAGGAGTAAATGCTCTCTCTTTCAATTAATGCGGAACACATTGAAGAGCATTTACTCCCAAAACAAACTGAAAGAACCACTAGAGCTGAAGCTCAAGTGTTGGTTAAATAGTTTGTACTTAAACTTGCAACTTAGGTTTGATTTTAAGTTAGAGGAGATCACCCCAATTGTCATTCAACCAAATTTGCTATTCCGCAAGCAAAGTGTGTCATAGATTCTTTATTTGATTCTAATAAGAACATATACGTTGAAAAGTAACTTATGTGTGTTTTAAACTTGTTCTTAATATTATTCATATATATCTGTTTAAAACATCACTTTGTTGCCATGGAATGTGATTAGTTTAACTTGATAAACCTTATATCACATTCAAGGGGATCAACAAGTGGTATCAGAGTAGTTTGATTTATAAAACCTTTTCAAAATCCTTTTATAAAACTACTCAATTTTTTTAAAGTCAAGATCCATTAAAAATGGTAGCAGAATTACCACAGACTCTTGAATATAGGGGTGACTAGTTAAATACTGCTCCTATGCTTGAGGTGGAAAATTTCACCAATTGAAATAAAAGGTTTATGTGTCACATCATTGGCATTGAACCCCCTTTTCAAAAGCATTATTCAAAATGGTCCTTATGTCACAATGACTGTTGGTAATGGAAAACCAGAGTCTTAATGGACAGGTGATGAAAGAAAAGATGTTAACTTAGACCAACGACTTAAAAATCTCATCATGTCTGTCCTGCCGGACGACCAAATGAATTCTATTATCAATTATGAAACAGCAAAAGCTACATGGGAAGACCTGATACTATACAATGAGGGCCCCTCTAATGTGAAAGAGAGTAGGGTCATGGACCTGCGGTTGTGTTATAATACCTTCAAATTCAAGGAAGGTGAAACTCTAACACAAACTTTCACCAGATACAAAGCTTTTATGAATGAACTAGTAAATGATGATTTCAAACTTTCAAAGCTTGATATAAATACTGGTTTCATCAATAAGTTACTAAAGAAGAGCCAAGTTTCTACCAAAGTCTTAGAAACACTAACCATGTTAAAGATTCTGAGCTTGCTTCTCTTTTTGGTAAACTCAAATATAAAGAAAACCTCATAGACAATATCTATGAGACTGAAAAGAAAAAATCTCGTGTTACTGCAACACCCTTGTCAACTGCTTTTGATATTTACCTCTATTGTCCAAGACTTTCAAGATAATCTTGATGATGAAAAGGATACTAGACACAGTCAATAATACATGAATGACCTTGAAGAGGAATTTTATGAAAGAGCTCTTTTAGCCATGTCTAGAAGGTTCTTTAAAAAGGGTTCCCAAAGGTTCAGTGGTACAAAGGCAACTGACTAAACTCAATGCCACAAATATGGAAGGAATGGTCACTTTGCAAGAGATTGTTTCTCAAAGACTTCAGTTCCCTCAAATCAATCACCCTTTCAAAACAATTCTTAACCAAAGTTCTTTAGTTCATCTCAACAAAAACCTGAACTGAGGCCCACCAAAGACTTTGAAGCCAAATACAACAAATTCAAGGCTAAGCTGGCCTTTTTCAGTTCTGGTGCTTCAACATCTAAATTCTCAATGGTCAAGAGCAAAGGTCTTGTTGCTGAAGCTTATGAATGGGATGAAGAAGACGTATTCTCTGACGACAATGAAATGGTTGAAATAAAGGTACCCATGGCACTTGCTGATGATGAAAATATTGCCGTTGGCAAGGAAAGTGCCAGGAATGGTGAATGGGTGAAGATCTCTATAATAAAGGTACACACTCTTCTTGAAATGGAAGATAATGATGAAAGAAAAACTTTTATTGATTATTTGTGTATTGATCTTAATTATGTTGAAGAACAAAGAAATAATCTTGTGTTAAAATATAAAGATCTTGTCCAAGAACTAAATACATGCAAAGAGCAATTGTTAATACAGAAACATGCAAAGCTTGATTTTCTTACAATGCAGCATGTAAACACTGAAATTCTCAAAGTGAATAAAAACTTAAGAAAAGAACTGAAAGAGCTCACAGCAGTTACTGAAACTTGGCTTAACAGTTCAAACAAAGTAAATCAATGTATCAGTGAACAAATTTCTAGCCAAAAGAAAATAATCTTAGGAGTTGACCAACTCGCTGAAGATCCCTCTAGTTCTAGGCAAACAGAATTAGTCTTTGTAAAGTCTTCAGCTGATGATAACATTGTGTATATTCCTGGTGTTGAAAGACCTTGGTTATCTGAAGCTGAAGGATTCAATTTGCCCAACCATGATACCGGTAGAATTCTTCCACCTGAATCACAAGTGAAACTAACTGACTCTTCAGTTCAAGTAACTGACTCTTCAGTTCGGGTCACTGACTATTCAGTCACTGATTATGATTCAGCTGATGAATCTTCAGTTTGTAGCACCCTTCTTTCTCCATTGGAGAAGCTTGATGGTGCTGAAACTGTATCTGGACCAAAGACTATCAAATCAATTTTGAAGTCTAATTCAACATTCAAATTTGAAACTTAAAATGTGTCACCATAAATGAACCAATCTCAGCTCCTGCTAAGGGAAATAAAATTGTTTTAGCTTCTAAAAAGAATTCAGCTCCTGCTGGTAAACTAAAGAATGTGAAAACTGAAGATAACATTTCTTTGTCTGTTGTAATGAAAGAATTGAATGATCTAAAATTACAAATCAACAAAAATCAGTCATCTTATTCCAGAAACAACAAACCTCAATAGGTTCCTAAGAACTCACTTCAAACAAAATACAAAACACAATTCAAGAAGAGTTGTGAACTTTGTGGGATGAATAATCATCTCTCAGAAAACTGCTATAATATAGTATTTTTTTTTAAATGTGAGAGAACTGATCACAGAACTTGTGATCATGCTGAAAACATGAGCTCAATGAACATGTCTCAGCATCTCAAAAGTCAAGGTGGATCTTCTTCAACATCTAAAGCCTCAAGACCTTTGAAACCCTTTCCACCATACAAACACTGTGGGTTTAATGATCATTAGTATGATGATTATGTCAACTATCCCACGTGTGAAATTTGTGGAAGTTATGATTATGTCACAAAGGGTCACAACAGAATCATTTCTCTTAGAAGAGGAATAAAACCTAGGAACCCTCAGCATGTAATAAAAAGTTGTGAAACTTGTGGTAGCAATAGTTCATACTACCACTGATCATAATGACATTGAGTTTTTTTAGAAGAGGTGAAGCACTTCAAGCTAAGAAACTAAATCATCAAATGCTAATAGATTAAAGACTCCCACTAAGAGGTTGGTTTCTAAGCAAAACTAACTATTTTAAACTTATTTGTGTAGTGCGACATCAGGAAGCCCATCCGGTACATGAACAGTGGATGCTCAAGGCATATGACTAGTGTCAAAAGCTATATGCACAAATATGTGGAACAACCAGGCCCTAAGGTGGTATTTGGAGATGACTCTACATGCACCACTGAAGGATATGGTTCTATAAAATATAATGGTATAGTTTTCACAAAAGTAGCATTTGTAAATGGTCTCAAGTACAATTTAATTAGCATAAGCCAATTGTGTGATGCTAAATATATTATTCAGTTTGATGAGAAGAAATGAATTATCTTCAATTCCAACAAAGAGGTTGTGATGATTGCTCCCAGAGTAAGAGATGTCTATGTTCTTGACATGACCTCTTCAGCACAACAATCTTGCTTCTTTGCCAAAGCATCTGAAAGTTACTAGCTATGGCATAAAATACTTGCTCATCTAAAGTTCAAAACAATCAATCAGCTGGCAAACAAAATCTTATTATTGGTCTTCCCTCTCTTTTCTACTCAAAGGACAAACCATGTTTATCATGTGAAAAGGGAAAGCATCAGAGAGCCAGCTTCAAAACAAAACAAACATCATCAATAAAAAAATGTCTTCATCTTCTTCACATGGACTTGTTTGGACCTGTAACTCCCAGGTCTGTTAACCATGAAAACTATACTCTTGTCATTGTTGATGAGTACTCAAGGTACACTTGGGTATACTTCTTGAAAAGGAAAGTCATGCACCTGAAACTATTATGTCTTTCATCAAAAGAGTTGAAAATCAAAATGACATCAAAGTCAAACAACTCAGAACTGACAATGGTACTGAATTCAGAATTAACATTCTTATCAGCTTTTATGATGAAAAAGGGATTTCACAAAATTTTTCCTTTCCCTACACACTTGAACAAAATGGTGTTGTTGAAAGGAAAAACAAAACTCTCATAGAAGCTACAAGAACAATGCTCTCAGGATCTGTCTTTTCAAAACAATACTGGACTGAAGTTGTAGCCACTGCATGCTACACTCAAAACTGGTCTAGTATTGTTAAAAGACACCTTAAAACTCCCTATGAAATCTTTCGTGGGAGACTTCCAAACATCAATTTCTTTCATGTCTTTGGATGTTTAGTTTTCATCAATAATCATAAAGATCATTTAGGGAAGTTTGATGAAAAACTGATGATGGTTATTTTCTTAGATACTCACTTGTTTCTAAATTTTCAGGGCCTTCAATACAAGAAGACAACAAACTGAAGAAACCTACCACATCACATTTGATGAAAGCACTGAAGCTATCAAATTCTCAAAACCTTTCGTTGATGATATCAACATTGCTGAGTTAGAAAGATACCCACCTAATTAATATCTTCATTCCTTAGAACCTTCTCAAAGGTATCAAGTTGATAGGAATGCTGTTCAGTACAAAGTACCCATGAGAAACCTGTTGTCACTGAAGCTAATGTTTCACTTGATTAAAATGATCAAGCTGATCAAGCTGATCATGTTGATCTAAATGATCACCAGTTCAAACTGATGAAATCTAAAATGATGATCAACCTGAACACTCAAATCACAACAATGATAATCATATCATTGATAACCTCCCAAACATTAAAGATGTTCAGATCACTGAACCTTTATCCTCTCCAACTAAGGATACTTCTGCACCAAATGCAGTTTCAACAATCCAAACTTAATCTCCCTCATCCATCCCATCTATGGCCTCTCCAGTTCCTTAAGACAAATGGTCTAGAGATAAACATATTGAGCTGGCTAACATAGTAGGTAAGGAGCTGGAATGCTTACAAGGGCCATGGCTAATGAACTTAGTGCTGCTTCAGCTCATGAATGTCTATTTGTATATTTTCTCTCTGAAGAAGAACTTAAAAGATCTCTGAAGTACTTAAGCATCCTGAATGGGTTGATGCCATGTAAGAGGAACTAAACCAATTTGCCATAAACGAAGTCTAGACTCTGGTTCCTGCACCTTATAGAAAAACCATAATTGGCTCTAAATGGATATTCAGAAACAAAAGTGATGAAACTAGCATTGTTATAAAAAACAGGGCAAGGCTTGTAGCTCAAGGCTACAATCAACAAGAAGGCATAGACTATGATGAAACCTTTGCTTCAGTTTCAATACTTGAAGCAATTAGGATCTTTCTTGCCTTTGCCACTTACATGAACTTCATAGTCTATCAGATGGATGTGAAAAGTGCTTTCCTAAGAGGAAAACTGAAATAAGAAGTTTATGTTAAACAACCTATAGGTTTTGAGAGCAGTGAGTTCCCACACCATGTTTGTAAACTAGACAAAGCCCTTTATGGACTTAAAAAGCTCCAAGAGCATGGTATGAAACCCTCTCAACCTTTCTCACTGAACACAAGTTTGTAAGAGGAAAGATAGCCAACACATTGTTTGTCTACAAAACCCAAACTGATGTGATTTTGGTTCAAATCTATGTTGATGGTATTATTTTCAGGTCAACTAGCACAAAGTTATGCAAACAGTTTGCTAAACTGATGACTCAAAAATATGAAATGAGCATGATGGGTGTCCTCACCTATATCCTTAGATTTCAGATTAAACAATCTAAAAGAGTCATTTCAATCAACTAAGAAAACTATGTCAAGGATCTACTAAAGAAGTATGATATAAATAGGTCATTAGTGAAAACTCTAATAGTACCCCCTAATAACTTAGGACCTGATCTTAATGGCAAATCTGTGAATGAGACTCAGTACAAAGGTATGATTGGATCAATAATGTACCTAACTGCAAGCATACCTGAAATTAAATTCTCAACTTGTCTTTGTGCAAGATATCAAGCAAATCCTAAGGAATATCACCTTATTGTTGTTAAGAGAATTTTTAGTTACCTAAAAGGTACTCCCAGTCTTGGACTTTGGTATCCAAAATGTTTAGGTTTTGACCTAAAAGGATACTCGGACTCTGACTATGCTAAATGCAACATGGACAAGAAAAGCACTTCATGTGCTTGTCAGTTGTTAGGAGGCAAACTTATGTGCTGGAGTGCTACAAAGTAGCAATTTGTAGCTACGTCTTCAGCTAAAGCTGAATATGTAGCTGCTGCTAGGTGTTATGCCAACATACTATGGATGAAAAGTCAACTCTCTAACTATGACATCATATATGAAAAGGTACCCATATTTTGCGATAACACAAGTGCTATTGCAATCCCAAACAATCCAGTTCTGCACTTAAGAACGAAACACATTGATATCAGATATCACTTTATCAGAGATCATATCATGAAAAGGGACACTGAATTGCATATCATTCCCACTTAATACCAACTTGCTGATATCTTCACCAGCCTCTAGATGAACCAACTTTTAAAAGATTAATAGTTGAACTAGGTATGCTGAACATTGATGTCTTAAAACAAGAACCCTCAAATGATTCTTCAGATGAAGACTGAAGGGGTTCTGCGATGTGTCAAACTGAACAACATAAGGAACAATCCTTCAGTTTAGTTTATGAAGAGCATTTTAAAGTGCGCCAGCGATCTAAGGACTTAGTGACCATCCACTTTAAAAACAAAAGCACTCTTCAGTTTTTAAGTATCTATTGAGTACGTCAGTGAGCTATGGATTTAGTGACCATCTTCTTAAAAGATACACTTCAGTTCGTATCATATGGTTGTAAACTACCATAGTATCGGCCAGTGTCACACCCCGCAAGGCGGAAAACGCAAGGTCATAACATGAAAGATATTACTAGCAAATTGTATCTTTATAGAGTAATACTAAATAGTGTTTATAATGCAAAGCACAACGTGTCATGATTACATCCAACAACAAAACCATACGATCCCAAATATGAAGTGATAAGGATTACCATCCATACAAGTCTTTTATAATATCAAAACAAGTCTAGAAATCAAATCAACATTTGCTCAAATTAAAAGGCATTGCAAAATAATGATCTTCAACTTGCATCTTATGGGTCTTCACTAGACAACTCTCCTAAAATCAATTTCGATCACATGAGGTTACTGAAAAGATGCTAAACACGTCAACACTAGGTTGTTGAGATGCCATAGGTTTTAGGACACCACCTCAAAACATTCAAACAATTCAACATTTACTGTGATAAAGATAAACAGTTGCATGACATATCATGAAACTATCACATACTACAAATCAATCAACTCTCAATTAACACATTTCAAATCAATTAGCTCAACAAAATACCTCAACTCAAATAATAGCATCGCCTCAACCCATGTGGGGAGAACGAGCCACGATCCAGCCACACCGGCTCCACTTGGTCAATTCAATTCAACACTAGCAAGTAATTGCACACAGCACATGATTTTTAAGTCACCATCAAATATCAAAGTAATAAAACATCACATACTCAAGCATCGTTTCCACCCCAATGAAAAAAATCTTTAGAAAGAAATTAAAAAAAAACGGGGGGAAAATAGGGCTATGACACTCTCCTGAATGCTAGCTTCCCAAAAGATCCACAAAACTTCACAAAAATTCTCGAACAATCTCCAACAATATAAACACATAATTAGTTACCATCAATTGAGGCAAGTCAACCATATGATGTACATCAACTATGATGGATGTCTAAGCTATCTACCATAGTCCTATACTTGTTTTAAACCTTTACCAACTCTTACATAAGTCATTTAGACTTCAACACTACACTTTGCATTTTCTGTTTTTAAGCAGAATTTTACACTCGCTTACGGGACCTAAACGCACCACTTAAACATTCCCATAATTCAAAACCAAAAATCAACATGTTCACTTATGTGTTTTATAACTTACCATGTGATTCAATCATTTCCTTATATGCGTAACTCCTCAATAAAATCAAACTTCAAAACTGTCCTAATTCGGACCTGATCGCACACTAAAAAGTATGACCCTAAAAACCATACTTAGACAACTAATTAGACGATTTCCTTTGGAGGATTTTTAATAGACACATGAAACTTAACTTCTGTAAGGGCTAAGCTTGTTTCAAATGTTAAGTAGGGTTTTCATCTACCGTACTTAGACCCAAATCTGACCCAGATTTACTGTTTAGACAATTTTTTGCGAAAGACATTTTTGAATGACTTTCCGATCTCAACATCGTTCGAGGCCGGCGGGGACTTTTTTGGAAATAGACTCTCTGAAACTTATCAAAAACTCATAAGATTCATCAAAAAAGATCATACAATTCGAGATATCAACCTGATCAACCCGACTACAATTCTGCTCAACTTAATCATGATTTAACGCGAACTAAACACTAAACCGATTTACTTCTATCATGCTTATAATTAAACCCATAATCAATCCTAATTTGTTGAATGACATAAATTTACAGAAAACTTGGAACCCTTAATTAATAAAACCTAATTAAATTTTATGATCTAAAAACTTAATCTCATCATGTTTAGATTACATAATTAAATGATAACTAAAAGATTTTTTAAACTAGGGATAGAATGATTACCTTAATAACTTGGTTAAAAAAAAACTTTTTTTTTCTTTCTCTTGTGGATTCGGGTCGACCAAGGAGCAAGGGGGAGAAAAAAAAATTATATTTTTTCTAATCTTGGGTTTGCTTATATAGTCCTAATGGTATAACCCTTTCTTCAAGTTTGAGCCCACTTGGATTCTTTTCCTTTTTCTTTACTATTCCCTGTTTTTACTATTCATCCATAAATCATTTGTTTTTCTTTTATTATTTACTAAAAGAACATGAAGTTTGATAATTATAAAAACAAAATAAACTATCTTCTAAACCTTCTTTCGCAAAACCTACCGTTTTACGCTTTCTAAAAATAAATTTTTCATTTCCATTTCATTTCTTATATGGAAGTTTAAAAAAACTCTCATTTTTTAACAAATCATTTTTTCACAAATGACCGCTTCACATTTTAAAAATAACCTAGACAACCACTTATTAAACAAACAATTCTTTCAAAATACTAATCAATTCCTTATCACTATAAGTGATATAAATAAAATTTCTCCATCATATAACTCATTTCTCTGACTTTAACCTCTAAAATCTAAAAACTTATCTTAAAGTACTTACACAAAAATACATATACGTATAAAATACTTACACATTTAACACCAAACACTAAAATCTCAATAACCTTTTCCTTGTCATCAAAAGTGAAACGAAATAAATTAACAAATTTTAACACAAATCCAATCCTTATGAGACGATCCACGCTCAATGAATTGATTATATTAATCTCAATATCCACAAAAGCACTCTTCAGTTTTTAAGTATCTATTGAGTACGTCAGTGAGCTATGGATTTAGTGACCATCTGCTTAAAAGATACACTTCAGTTCGTATCATATGGTTGTAAACTGACAAGTACGCCAGCGATCTATGGATTTAGTGACCATCCGCTTTCAGTTTATGAACATATGATACTTGTTAAAATTTCTATCAGTTCAACATAACAAAACACAAAACCTGAACCTAGTTCAGCTCTTTCAAAACATCAATCATATGGTCAGTTTTAAAAGCAAAAGTGATTTTTAAAATTAATATATTTTTCTTTAAGTAATTTCTTATAAAAGAAGTTATTTATTTTTAATGTTATTAAAAAGCAATATCCAAACGATAACATGACCTCACCACTTTCAACAAATGACTGTTCACTGTTCTAGGTGTCAAAAAAGTATGTTTGATGACTTTCATTAAATGAAATGTTTGTCACACATGCTAATCAAACCCTAAAACCTTTCACCAACCTTATAACTTCCAATAGAAGTTATAAATTTTTTGAAAAGTTTTCAAAACTTCACCCAATCAAACACATCATATAAAATCATATCATCACATTTTAACAAATCACTTTAACATATCAATCCCTCTCATAAAACACACAAAAAAACACTCAAACAAATCAAAACCTTCAAACCCTAATAACATAAACAACAATGGCAGAATCATCAAACCAAGAACAAATTCCACCACATTAATCACCTTCACATCAGGATCAACCATAAGAACCAGGCACACCAATTCCTTATGTTCCTGCACCCCAAGTTGAACATGATCCTGAAAATATCATTTTCAAAACAAACAATGAAGTAGCCCTCCTTTACCCTGAACATCCTAACAAAAAATACTTCATGGTTGTCTCTGAATTCATCTTAAAGTGTTGTCTCCGGGAGGCATTCACAAGATCACCCAACCAATATAAAGAATATCTTGTTGAATTTTGGTACACTGCTAAAGTTCTTAAAGATTCCACCAAAGTGTGGTTCTCAACTCCCACAGGGGGTATAAAGGGAGATGTTGGTGCTAACTACATAGCCCACTCAAAAGATTATGTTGCACCTCCTTCTATTGAAACAGTCAGGGATTGGTTTCCAACCATTGGGTATGGTGGAGCAATTAAAGCCACGGGAACCCTCAAGAAGGGTTTACTTCCTCCTAGGTGGAGGTTGCTGATGGCTCAAATTATCCGGTGGCAAGACTGGTAGGTTTGACCAAATTTGTAACAAAGACATCATAATTTTGTATTGTCTTGCAAATGGGGTTAATATAGATTTTTTAAAATTAATTTGGGATAACATTATTTCAAATCTGAAGAAGAAAAATAAGGAGAAGGTCATCCCCTACCCAAGGTTTTTGTCACTTTCGTTAGAACACAAGATGGAGGGATATGGAACTGATGAGGTCAACCTTAACCCCACTCAAATCTTCAGTGTCCTCAATTAGTCACTGAAGAAGAACCAACCTGAAGGACCTCCTTTCACTGACCATATGTTGGCTATCTGCAATGCAGCTAAGCCTGTGGCATTTAAAGCTCCTGAAACCTCCTCTAAATATGAGAAGAAGCTTCCCAAGGCATACAGCCTGGAGCTAAAACTAGATGAAGGAGGAAATCAACCTCTTCATCAACAAAGCACAATCCTTTGTCCAAAATTGAGGCAACTAAAAGTGTGTCTCTATCAAAAGAGGCCACTAAATCCTCTACTAGACATTCAAAAAGAAAGAAGTCCGGTACGGCCAAGGACCCTAACCCAAGCCAGCCTTAATTTTCCACCCATGTGGTTGCTGGTATGCATAAAACGAACCTGCAAGCAACCAGTGGCCCAACTTCTTTAGGGGTTACCGGTGAAGAAGGAGCTAACCCTCAGCTCAGTAGTATAAAGTCAGCATCTTATTCTGAACTTATTTATTTAGCTTCCACAATTGTACACTCTGAGTCTGCATTAGGACATGATGTTTCTGTAGCTTCCACAGCTGAAGCTAATCCTGGAAATTTGCTCCTAATGATTTAGTACCTCAACAACAAGACAAAACCCAATCTGTTAGAGATGAGTTAGAAATTGTCCAAACAAAAGCAGGAACTGATAAAGATGAGTTCAACACTTCTCCTGACCTCTCTAGATCTGATGATGCCACTAAGGAAATCAAGCTGGAGGATCTGTCCAAGTTGGTCAAAGATGTGGATGTTGATTTTATGGATCTGTACTCACCAAAATATGATGAACCAATCATCATTGAAGATAATGAAGATGAAGAAGTTCATGCTGAAGCTCATAAAGAAACTGAAGACACTTCAATTCCAGAAACTCCTCTATCTCCAAAGACCATCAAAATCCAGGAACTAAGCACTAAATTTCTTCTTCTTCAGTCTCCGAACCTAAAGCTAGAAAAAGAAAAGGCAAAAGTTGAAGCTGAAGTTGCTTTCCTTTCAGCTCAACCCTCATATCCCAATGTGGAACAACTCACTGAGCTGGTAAAATCCTTACAACCTGAACTCTCAAAGCTTCTAACTAATCATGATTTTTGTGCGTCAATACCAACAAAGCTGAAAGAGCCCCCATCAAAGTTCAATGAAATCATTGGTGAATTCAGGGACTTAAAGAAGTATA
>BQNB010067029.1:0-32555 GCA_026074375.1 Tanacetum coccineum | reverse complement strand
TGACGGTTCGTTGCTGTGGTCGTGAATTCTGAGTTCTGAACGGTTATGATCAGAAGTCATTTGATGAAGAACGAGGCCTGAACTGATGTGAACAGACATCATTGCCATGAAGACCGAGGCTTGAACTGTTGTGTTCAAACGTCATTTGACATTGATGACCGAGGCTTGAACTGCTGTGTTCAAACGTCATTTGACATTGATGACCGAGGCTTGAACTGATGTGTTCAAACGTCATTTGACATTGATGACCGAGGCTTGAACTGATGTGTTCAAACGTCATTTGACATTGATGACCGAGGCTTGAACTGATGTGTTCAAACGTCATTAGTGTGATCATCAGATCAAAATTCCTTGAAGCCCTGTTTTCTGAGATATCTTTCTTTTTCGCAACCAAACTCTGAGTCCTTCCTCTGTAGGATAGAACGATGTACCTGTACTTAAGAGAGTACCTGCACTGACATTAAGAGCTTGTTCGCTTTCACATTGGTTAGGGATATCTGCATTTGAACCATTTGGGGGTTCACTTTCAACCTTTGTTGTGCTAGAGGCGAATGTCTTTCCTGTTGGAACCCATCTAAGACAAACAGTCTTGAGAATTCTACCCGTTGGTTGCCACCTAAGACAAGATGTAGGACTTGTTGTTTTCTCATGGACAGTGGTAGTCTTTTTGATTGAAAACCTATGTCCTTTTGGGATCTGTCTTTTTGGTTTCGTTGCAACCCTTATTTGCTCTACGGGTTTGTTTCTGTTTGTTGTCTTATTGGATGGAACCTTAGCACGTAAGTTGACTTCTTTTAGGAATTTTATTACACAAGAATCATGATTGGCATTAAAGACACATTTCTGACATGTCGAGCAAACAAAATGTTTGGAGTCAGAAAAATTTCTAGGGATCCTAGAGTGTTCATGTGTCTTTTTCTTAGCTTCCTCTAGGTAGTGATTATGAACAATGTCGTTTGAGCTATACCTAGATGAGCTTGGTGCAATCATGTGATGAGGTTTTGCAGGGGCAGATTCTCTTCTCTTAGGCAGATAATGTGTAGTGACTGGTTTTAACAAATTGTTGTTCACATCAACTTGGGAGGCAAACCGTGGTTTTGAAATTCTAGGTCTTTCAGACTTAAACGCAGTCGGTTGTCTAACAACGGATTGGTTTTTGAGTGGTTGTCCAACCGGTTTTCCCAAGATTGATGGCTTTGCAAACTTAGTATTCACACTATTTCCTGTTAGTTTCCTTAACTCATTTTTTAATGCTGCAATTGCAAACCCCTTTTTCTGAATCTGAGCTAGTACATCAGCATTTTCATTAGACTTTTTGTTCAGTTCTATGTTATTAGCTCTCGTTGTCTTTATAGAATCAAACATTTCTTTGTAATGCCTTTTCAAAGTCTCATTTTCCTTGAGTAACTTAGCCACTTTATGTTCCAATTCGATGTTTATTGTTTCAATTACATCGATGTCATGTTTAACCTTGGCTTCATTACCTTTTTCTTTCAAAAATTGACTTTGTTGCCCTGATTTTAAAACATTGTTTTGCATTTGTAGTTCAAGATCAATACAATGTGCTTCGAGTTTTGCAAAATCTTTTTGACACTGGGCAACAGTCGTTTTGAGACAAACATTTTCAGACTCGAGTAATTGATTTGAGAGTTCAGTTGTCCTGTCATCAGTTAATTTAGCAGGCAAAGGACATATGTCATGACATTGTTCAGCATTCTGGTCAACCTCTCCTTCATTAATGAATTCAGGTTGCTCAGTATGCTGTTGTCCTGTAGCAAAGATATTGATTTCAGCAGTCGTTTGTACCTCAGCCATTGGCTCTTCATCATTTATGGGTCTGATATCTGCATCATCAACATGTGCATCATTCCCTGATCTGCTGCTTGTATCCTGCTCTTTTGATTCTGTCCCATTGCTTTCAATGATAACTGAACTAGCATCCAATGCATCCAATGCATTACTCGTATCAGTCTTTTCCTCTGTTGTCTGGATTTGTCTTTCATTCACCCTTCTTTCATACTCCATTTTATGTTGTGCTCCTCTTACCAATACGACTTCTTAAGATTCCATGTTTGGATTAGGTGTGTCAACGGTATTCTGCTTCTAGAATATCGAGTCGAGTGTATTGTAGGAATTTGTTGCGTGTCATGTCAACATATTCATCATCCAAATAAAACCGTGACTTGATGAACATCTGAAACTGTGTCTGGAGTACTTTAAAAGCAGACATGGATCCAATCTCTTGAAATTCTTCGTTGTCAAGTTGCTTTTGTAGTTGATCCATGTACAGGAACATTGTGCCCGTGAAAGTCTCTAGATCTTGACCAAAGAGTGTTGCAAATGCGCGTTTGAATCCCTCCTCGGTTCGACTTCCTTTTAAGTCGTTGTTTGAAAGACACTTGAGGTGTGAATGAAGTTGTTGAAAAGATACCATGCAACTTTCTTTTGATTTGTCTTGAATTAGTTGCATTTGTTGTTTTTCCGAATCTGAACACGAAGATAAGGTATCTTTCTTTTCCATTTTATCGTGAATTATGAAGTGTAAAAGATTTGTTGGATCTTTAGTGGATATGATGTGATTGAAGTTGTGGTTTTGAATACAATAGACGTTCACGGGATTTTACAAGTCTATGATTAGAACCGATAAAAATTTAACGGGATTTTACAAAATCAATAGAAAACCGTGAATGATTTGATTCGGAATCAGCGGCCAATGATTTAATTGTCTAAAAACAGATAATTTTCTGGCTAGGGTTAAAGCTGTTTGTTTAAATAGGCTCACCAAACTGAAACGGGCCTAAAAATACAGATGGGCCGTGAGCTAGAACAAAAACAAGTCTAACACAAATTCCAAAAAACTGAAAAATGTCAATAAATCATAGTAAACGAGTGTTTTGGGCCTTGAAAAATCCTTAACCAGCTAAAGGGTGGTTACAGCGTGATCCGTCTCGTTTTTCTCTTCGATTTGAGAGGTCACGGGCCTGAAACGGACTTACGGATCAAAAGTTATGGCTGTTTTACTGAAACCCTTTTCTTCACACAAAAAATTCTTAGTAAACCGCTGCCAATTAGTAACTCGCTGTTTGATAACTCGCCGTTTAGCAACTCGCCGTTTAGCAACTCGCCGTTTAGCAACTCGCCGTTTAGCAACTCGCCGTTTAGCAACTCGCCGTTTAGCAACTCGCCGTTTAGCAACTCGCCGTTTAGCAACTCGCCGTTAGCAACTCGCCGTTAGCAACTCGCCGTTAGCAACTCGCCGTTTTTAGCAACTCGCCGTTTTTAGCAACTCGCCGTTTTTAGCAACTCGCCGTTTTTAGCAACTCGCCGTTTTTAGCAACTCGCTGTTTTTAGCAACTCGCTGTTTTTAGCAACTCGCTGTTTTTAGCAACTCGCTGTTTTTAGCAACTCGCTGTTTTTAGCAACTCGCTGTTTTTAGCAACTCGCTGTTTTTAGCAACTATACTAACCAATATAACGTCGTTTCCTTTCTCTTTCAATAAGCCGAATCATAACAAAAGAAACAAATATACCGAATGATGAAACAAGCAAATTTTCCGAATCCAATAGGCTCACAACAACAGCTTCATGAGACCATTTGGGTGTCCTGTTACAAGCCTTAATACCATATATCACATAGGTAAATTTGATGGAAAGGCTGATGAAGGGTTTTTTGTAGGATACTCTATCAATAGCAAAACATTCAGAGTATTCAACACTAGAACTAGGATAGTTGAAGAGAACCTGCATGTTCAGTTTAGTAAGAATACACCTAATATTACAGGAAGTGGACCAAATTGGCTTTTTGATATTGATGCACTAACAAAGTCAATAAATTATAAGCCAGTTATTGCAGGAAATCAATCTAATGGTAATACAGGTACAAAAGCATGTAATGATGCAGGTAAAGCTAGAATGTAGATAGTACATGGCAAAGATTACATTCTACTACCAATATGGACTGATAATCCACCATTCTCTCAAAGTCCAAAGAGTTCTCCTGATGCTAGATTCAAACCTTTAGGAGATGATGAAAAGAAGATTACTGAGGAACCAAGAAAAGAAGGTAACGATTCAAGTAAAAAGGATAACAGTAATGATCAAGAGAAGGATGATAATGTTAACAGCACTAACAATGTTAATGCTGCTAGCACAAATGAGGTTAATGATGTTGGTGCAAAAACAAGCATTGAACTTCCAACTGATCCAAATATGCCTGAATTGGAAGATATTGTCTACTCAAATGATGATGAACATGTTGGTGTAGAGGCTGACATGAACAATTTAGATACATTTATGCATGTCAGCCTTATTCCAACTACAAGAGTACATAAAGATCATCCAGTTGAACAAATTATTAGAGACTTAAATTTAGCACCTCAAACAAGAAGAATGACAAAGAATTTGAAAGAATATGGTTTGTTTAGTTCTGTTAATTCATGCGTTAAAAGATCCAAGCTGGATAGAGGCTATGCAGTAAGAGCTTCTATAATTCAAATTACAAGAAGTTTGGACCTTGGTGGACTTACCTAATGGAAAAAGAGCTATTGGCACTAAATGGGTCTTCGGAAATAAAAAGGATGAAAGAGGAATTGTGATTAAAAATAAAGCAAGATTGGTTGCTCAAGGGTACACACAAGAAGAAGGGATTGACTATGATGAAGTATTTGCCCCTGTTGTAAGAATTGAAGCAATTAGGCTGTTTTTAGCCTATGCATCATTTAAAGACTTTGTGGTGTACTAGATGGATGTCAAGAGTACTTTTCTTTATGGTAAGATTGAAGAGGAAGTTTATGTTTGTCAACCACCAGGATTTGAAGATCCAGACTTCCCTAATAAAGTATACAAAGTAGAAAAGACACGTTATGAACTGCATCAAGCTCCTAGAGCATGGTATAAAACCCTGTCAACATACCTGTTGGACAATAGGTTTCAAAGAGGGGCAATTGACAAGACTTTGTTTATCAGAAGGCACAAAGGTGATATTCTGTTAGTTCAAGTGTATGTAGATGATATCATTTTTGGCTCTACTAAGAAATCATTATGCACTGAGTTTGAGAAGATGATGCATAAGAAGTTTCAGATGAGTTCTATGGGTGAACTCACATTCTTCTTAGGACTACAAGTAAAGCAGAAGGAAGATGAGATTTTTATCAGTCAAGACAAGTATGTGACTGAGATTTTGAAAAAAATTGGCTTTAGTGATGTCAAAACAGCAAGCACACCCGTGAAAACCCATAAGCCTTTGCTCAAAGATGCAGATGGTGAAGAAGTGGATGTTCATTTATATACATCAATGATTCATTCATTGATGTACCTTACTTCTTCAAGACCTGATATTATGTTTGCAGTGTGTACCTGTACAAGATACCAAGTCAACCCAAAAATGTCACATCTTCATGCTGTGAAAAGAATTTTTAGATACTTTAAAGGTCAACCTAAATTGGGCCTTTGGTATCCAAAAGATTCACCTTTTGAATTGGTAGCATACACTGATAGTGATTATGCTGGAGCAAGCTTGGATAGAAAGTTCATAACAGGAGGTTGTTAATTCCTTGGGTGTAGATTGATTTCATGGTAGTGCAAGAAGCAGACTTTGGTTGCTAATTCCACAACAGAAGTTGAATATGTAGCTGCTTCAAGTTGTTGTGGTCAAGTGCTTTGGATTCAAAATCAATTGCTTGATTATGGGTATAACTTTATGCATACAAAGATCTATATTGATAATAACAATACTATATGCATAGTGAAGAACCTTGTTTTTCACTCAAATACAAATCACATTGAGATTATACATCACTTTATCAGAGATTCCAATGAGAAGAAGCTTATTCAGATGATCAAGATTCACACATACCAAAATGTTGCAGATTTGCTCACAAAAGCATTTGATGTTAGCAAATTTCAATATCTGATTGCAAGTATTGGAATGCTTAACCTCTGAAGTATTGATTGATGGGAGGTTAATTGTGTTAATATTCATCGGATTATACACAAAGGATGGTTGGAATGAAATGCAATAGCTATTAGGGATGAAATTAAAGTAAGTGCTGGTAACTTTAAGTTTCTGTTGTTAAGTATAATTAGTGCTGCTAGTTATACTTAATACTGCTGAGTTAATACTGTTAGTTATACTTACTACTGCTGGTATAATTAATAATGTGAGAATTGAGAGAAATAGTAAGCTAAAAATAAAAAGAGAGATATGTGAAATAAAAACAGATAGAGTGTTTTTGTGAGAGAAAAAAATTGAGAGAATTAGTGAGAACAAAAACAGAAAGAGAGATGTGTGAAATAAAAATAGTAGAGTGCTTTAGTGAGAAAAAGAATTGAGAGAATTTGTGAGTTAAAAAACAGAAAGAGAGATGTGTGAAATCAAAAACAGACAGAGAGAATTGTGATAAAAAAGAATTGAGGGAAAGCAAAAATAGACAGAGAGAATTGTGAGCAAAAAGAATTGAGAGAAAGCAAAACCAGATAGAGAGAATTGTGAGCAAAAAGAATTGAGAGAAATCAAAAACAGACAGAGAGTTTTTGTAAGCCAAAAGGTTACATTGATGATGGAAAAGCTATTTAGAATGGAATTGAAGTTAATGCTGTTAGGCATAAACTTACTACTGCCAGTTGAAAGTTAATACTGTTAGGCATAACTTACTACTGCTGAGTTACTATTGTTGGGTTACTTACTACTGCCAGTTCAAAGTTAATGCTACTAGGCATAAACTTACAACTACTGGTGAACATTAATGTTGTTGAGGGTATTTTCATAAATACTTTGATTAAGGGTTTCAATCACTCATTCAATCGATTTTAATCTTTCATATACTCTCTAATCATAAACCCTAACTCAATTTCATCATTCTTCATCAAAACCCAACACAATGTCGGATCTAAAGTTTGCTGATACTCATAATTTGGTCGCGTTTTTGTCGAAACCTGCTAAAAGTGAAGGGTTTGAGCAAATTGTTGATTTTCTGAATGCAAACCCTATCAAATATGCTTTAACCGTTAATCCTATAATAATACTTCATGTATTAAACAGTTCTGCGATATTGTTAAGGTGAAAACGGTTAATGAGGAAGTTTAGTTGCACACCCTAGTGGATAGGAAGAAGGTGATCATCATTGAATCCATAATAAGGAGAGATCTTCAACTGAAAGATGCTGAAGGTATTGATTGTCCACCAAATGCTACTATTTTTGAGCAGCTTACACATATGGGGTATGAAAAACTTTCTTAGAAGCTTACATTTTACAAGGCTTTCTTTTCTCCTCATTGAAAGTATTTGATTCATACTATTTTGCAATGCCTAAGTGCTAAAACTACTACATGGATGAATTTAGTAGCACTATGGCCTCTACAATTATCTGTTTAGCCACAAACAAAAGTTTTAACTTTTCCAAGTATATCTTTGATAATATGGTGAAGAATGTGGATAGTATGGTAAAATTCTAGATGTATCCAAGCTTCGTACAAGTATTTGTGAATAAACAAGTTGGGGATATGTCACATCATAAAAGGATTTATGTTACCCCCTCTCATACTAAGAAGATATTTAGGAACATAAAGAGGGAAGGGAAAGGTTTTTCTAGAAGAGTTACACCTTTATTTCCAACCATGATGGTTCAAGCTCAGGAAGAATTAGGTGAAGGTTCAGATAATCCTACTGATCAACATCACACACCTATTATTACTCAACCATCAACATCTCAACCCCAGAAGAAACAAAAACCAAGGAAGCCAAAGAGAAAAGACACTGAGATTCCTCAATCCAGTGGTCTTACAGAGCCTATAACAGATGAGGCTGTCAATGAAGAAAATGTACCTACACATTCTAATGATCCACTGCTCAGTGGTGAGGATAGTCTAAAACTCAATGATTTGATGGAAATTTGTACCAAATTGCAACAGAGAGTCCTTGACCTGGAAAATACTAAGACTGCTCAAGCACAGGAGATTTCAAGTTTGAAGTTGAGAGTTAGGGGGTTAGAGAAGAAAGGAGGGTCATGAACTCACAAGCTCAAAAGACTATTCAAGGTTGGTAGATCTGCACAAGTTGTTTCCTCTGAAGATGAAAGTTTGGGTGATAAGGAGGATGCATCCAAACAGGAGAGGAAAATATATGACATTGACAAAGATGTAGAGGTTACTTTAGTTGATGAGACTCAGGGGAGGTATGGTGATGATTTGGTGTTTGACACAAGTGTTCTTGATGGTGAATAAGTGTTTGCAGAATAGGATGTAGTTGAGAAGGAGGTTAGTACTGCTGATCCAGTTACTACTGGTGGTGAAGTAGTTACTACTGCTAGTGTTGAAGTTAGTGCTGCTACCACTACAACAACAACTGCTATCACTGAAGTTGATCTTACTTTGGCTCAAGCATTGGCTGAATTGAGGAGTGCAAAACCTAAGGTTGTGATACAAGAGCCAGTGCAGAATACAACTATAACAGCACCCTCAACAATACCCAAAGCTAAAAGCATTAGTTTTAGAGACCCTGTTGAATCTACAACAAGAACAACACTAACACTAATACCTTCAAGCATCAAGGATAAAGGCAAAGCTAAGATGATTGAACCTGAGAAGCCTTTGAAGAAGAAAGAACAAATAAGACTTGATGAAGAACTTGCTTTCAAGCTACAAGCTGAAGAAGAAGAAAAATCAAGACTTGCAAGAGAGAAGGCTGAGAAAGTTGAAGAATCCAACATTTCATGGGATAATGTGCAAGCAATGATAGAGGCTGATAGGTTATTGGCTGAAAGATTGCAAGCAAGAGAGCAAGAAGAATTGACAGATGAAGAGAAGGCAAGATTGTTTGTAGAACTCTTGGAGAAGAGAAAGAAACACTTTGCAGCATTAAGAGCTCAAGAAAAAAGGAACAAGCCACCAACTAAAGCACAAAAGAAAAGTACAATGTTAACTTATATGAAATACATAGCTGGTTACAAGCAAAGTCAATTGAAGAACAAGTCATTTGTAGAAATTCAGAAGTTATTTTATAAAGCCATGACAAGGGTAAACATGTTTGTTGATATGGATACTGAGTTGGTTAAAGAGAGCTCAAAGAAAGCTGAAGCAGAGATGGCACAAGAGAGTAGCTTAAAGAAAGCAGGTGATGAGCTAGAACAAGAGAAGGAAAAGAAGCAAAAGATAGATAATGATCAAGAAGAAGCTGAGATGAAAAAGCTTATAGAGGTTATTTCTGATGAAGAGGAAGTAGCAATTGATGTTATACCATTAGCTACTAAACCTCTAAGCATTGTTGATTAGAAAATTGTTAAAAAAGGAAATATTAGCCTATTTCAAATCATAAGACCTAATGGAAGTTCAAAAAGGTACTCATCAATGATTCAGATGCTTAGAGATTTTGACAGAGAAGATTTGGAAACTCTATGGAAATTAGTGAAAGCTAAGCATGGATCTACAAGACCAGAAGAGGGATATGAGAGAGTACTATGGGGTGATCTAAGGTTAATGTTTGAGCATAATATAAAAGATACAGTGTGGAGAAATCTACTAGGAAACAAAGTGTTGATTTGGAAATTATTTGATTCCTGTGGAGTACACTTTATGAAGTTTTAAGACATGCATCTCTTTACGTTGGTTGAGAAGAGATATCCCTTTACACCAGCAACAATTACAGAGATGTTGAACAAGAAGCTTCAAACTGATCATCTGAATGAAATGTGTTATCAGCTTCTTAAGCTTATGACAAAGCAGCTCAAGAAATAATGAAGTGTTTGGAAGCATTCTTCTGGTAATTATGAAGCTTTCAATAAAGAAACTTGAGATTTTGAAGAAAAATATCAAGTTTAGGGGAGGATTGTTGGGATTAAAAGAATTCATGATGTTCTTGAAGTTACTACTGCTAAGGTTAGAGTTAGTACTGCTAAGCATAAATTAGTGATGTTAGTAATCTTAATGAAAAATATGCTAAGTAGTTAGTACTGCTAGTGTAACTTAGTACTACTAGTGAAGATTGAAGAAAACTTTCTAAGTAGTTAATGCTGCTTGTACACAGTTAGTGCTACTGGTACAAAAGTTACTGCTGTTGGTGTTCAGAATTAATGTTGCTGGTACCAAGTTACAACTACTGACAGAGTTACAACTGCTGAAAGGTTACAACTGATAAAGGATAAAGATTGATTGAAGAAGAAGATTACTTACAGGATAAGTATGAGTTATCTATAGAATAGATCATGTAGAATATTCTATGTTTTAGGAATATATTGTAAATCAACTAGGACTCCTTGGTATATAAAAGGAGGGCTTAGGGTATAGAGTTGTATGTATAAAAAACAAGTCATTCATAGAATTGTCATAGCTTTAAGGTTTTGTAACCCTAAAACTATTAAGAGCTTGGTAAACTATTTGTTATTGATCTTGTTCATTATTGTTTCATTAAAATTCTTCTTAGTATCATTGACTAGATTCTGCATAGTCTTTGATATTCATAATCAAAGTTTCTATCATAGTTGTTTTGGATTTATTCAATACAACTTAGCCTTATACAAGCTAATCAAGATCTATTATATTGGGATCAACACGTATCACCATGAAATTTCATCATGTTGTGTATTGTTATGTTGTAGGACAATGCCTAACACACGATCTGGAGCATCAAGGACACGTGAAGGAGTTAACAAATAAATTGATCGTCGATTGGCAGGAGCATTGGGAGCTCGTGACCCTGCCAGGAACCTTGAACCCCTTATAGGAGACGGGGGTGAACAGGGTGAAGTAAATGGAAATTGAGGAAATAGAAATGGAGGGACTGAAAATGGAGGAAATGGAAATGGAGGAAATAGAAATGGAGGAAATGGAAATAGAGGAAATAGGAATGGAGGAGCGAATAGAAATGGTAATGGGAACGGAGGAGGTAATGGCTATAACTTCGGAGGATTTATGCCTGCTCAAGAGTGCACATACCAAGACTTCCTGAAGTGCCAGCCACTTAGCTTTAATGGGATGGAAGGAGTTGTTGGGTTAACTCGTTTGTTTGAGAAGATAGAAACGGTGTTCCACATTAGCAACTGTCCGAAGAAGTACCAAGTGAAGTATGCTACATGCACGCTTCTGAACAGTGCATTGACATGGTGGAACTCTCATAAGAGAACAATTAGGATTGAGGCCGCCTATGCCATGAGTTGGGCAGAACTTATGAAGTTGATGACAGAAGTGTACTGTCCAAGAAATGAGGTTCAAAAGATGGAGACCGAGTTGTGGAACTTGGATGTGAAAGGAAATGACTTGACTGCTTATACCAGAAGATTTTAGGAATTGGTGCTATTGTGTACTAGAATGGTCCCAAATGAGGAGGACAAAGTTAAGAGATTCATTGGAGGTTTGCCTGACAATATTCAGGGGAATGTATCGCTTGCTGGAACCTACTAAACTTTAGATGCAATTCCGCATTTTTTTTCCAAACAACTAATGGATCAAAAGCTGAAGGGATATGCTAGAAGTGCTGAAAACAAGAGAAGGTTAGAGAACAACCTGAGAGACAATCGTGGGCAGCAACCAGTTTTTAAGCGGCAAAAGTTAGAGGCCTGATATGGCAAGTAGCTTACACGTCCTAGCGAAAATGAGAAAAGGGTATGTTGGATTCTCTTCCCCTAATGCAAACAAGTGCAGTGCCACCATGCAAGGACGTGTACTGTGAGGTATGGTAACTGTAAAAGTGTCGGTCATACCGGACTAGGGTTCTAAGGTCACTGTTACCTCCAAAACAACCAGAGAGCCCAGTTAGAAATATCTGGGTATTAGTTTGCTATGAGTGTCGAGGGGAAAAAAACATTTTAGGAAGGATTGTCCTAAGTTGAGGAATAAGAACTATGGAACCAGATGAAAACAAAGAATGGGAACAGACTGGAGGTAATGAAGCTACAGCAAGGGCTTACGCCATTGGAGGAGGAGGAGCAAACCGATTCCAATCATTGTACGGGTTGTTCCGTTATCTTTATCGGTTATGCTTCTATGTTATTCGATTCGAGTGCGATAGGAGTTTTGTGTCGGCTACCTTTAGTGCTTTGCTGATGTTGCACCCATCCACCTTTTGAACACTAGTTATGCGTAGAACTTGCCGATGGAAGATTTTCAGTAACAAATGTTGTCCTTAGGAGGTTTTGTAACGTTAGGTTATTATTAGGTCATTTCGTTCGACATAGATCTAATGCCCGTAGAACTTGGTAGTTTCAACGTCATCATCGGTATGGATTGGTTGGCGAAGTACCACGCGTTGATCGTTTGTGACGAGAAGGTCGTCCGTATCCCTTATGGAGATGAAGTGTTGATAATCCGAGGTGATGATTGTGACGGCGGAAGTAAGTCGAAGCTGAATATCATATCGTGTACGAAGACCCAGAAGTATATCCAGAAGGGATGTCAAGTTTATCTAGCGCAAGTTACATCCAAGAAGACTGAGGACAGGTCAGAGGAGAAGCGACTTAAGGACGTGCCGATTATATGGGAATTTTCAGAAGTCTTTCCAGAAGACTTGCCTAGATTACCACCTGCTCGACAAGTTAAATTTCAAATCGACTTAGTCCCTGGTGCTACACCTGTAGCACGAGCCCCGTATCGATTAGCACCAGCCGAAATGCAAGAGTTATCCACTCAGTTGCAAGAACTTTCTGAAAAAGGATTTATAAGACCCAGTTCCTCACCCTGAGGAGACTCGGTTTTGTTTGACAAAAAGAAAGATGGATCTTTTCGGATGTGTATCGACTACCATGAACTAAACAAACTTACTGTGAAGAACCGATACCCACTTCCGAGAATCGACAACTTGTTTGATCAACTCTAAGGGTCAAGAGTCTACTCTAAGATTGACCTGAGATCTGGTTATCACCACCTCAGAGTTCATAAGGAAGACATTTCAAAGACAGCCTTTAGGACTCGCTATGGTCACTATGAGTTCCAAGTAATGCCATTTGGCTTGACTAACGCACCGACAGTATTCATGGATTTGATGAATCGGGTATGCAAACTGTATCTGGATAGATTTGTGATTGTATTCATCGATGATATTTTGATCTACTCTAAGAGCATAAAGGGCACCTTAAGTTAATTCTGAAGTTACTTAAGAAGGAGGAGTTGTAAACTAAGTTTTCAAAGTATGAGTTTTGGCTATCAAAGGTACAATTTCTTGGTCACGTGATTGATAGTGAAGGCATTCACGTTGATCCATCTAAGATTGAGTCCATCAAGGATTGGGTGTCACCCAAGACACTAACCGAGATTCGTTAATTTTTAGGTTTGGCTCGTAATACTGCTGATTTATCAAAGATTTCTTAAAAATCGCTAGGCTTATGACGAAGTTGACTCAGAAAAGCGTGAAGTTTGATTGGGGAGAAAAGGCAGAGGCTGCATTTCATTTGTTGAAGCTTAAATTGTGTAGTGCGCCAATTTTGGCTTTACCCGAGGGAAGTGAGAATTTTGTGGTATACTGCGATGCTTCGCATAAAGGGTTAGGTGCGGTTTTGATGCAAAAGGAGGAGGTCATAGCTTACGCATCCCGCCAACTCAAGGTTCACGAGAAGAACTATACTACACACGACCGAGATTGATGCAGTAGTTTTGCACTTAAAGATGTGGAGGACACTATCTGTAATGGTACGTAGTTGTGTGTTTACTGAGCACAAGAGTTTGCAACAACATTCTTGGTCAGAGGAGCTGAACATGAGACAACGACAGTGGTTAGAGTTGTTGAGCGACTATGACTGTGAGATTCGATATCACCCAAGAAAGGTGAACGTGGTGGCTAATGCCCTGAGTCGAAAGGAAAGAAGCAAGTTGTTGGGAATAAAAGGCTTCTTAACTGTTACTACTGTTGGTTTAAGTTACTGCTGCTAGTTATGAAGATTACTACTGCTGGTTATAGTTTCTACTGCTGGTGAAGATTGCAGGAAATATTCTAAGTCATTACTACTGCTAGTTGTAAAATTACTACTGCTAGTATTAGTTACTACTGCTAGAAGAGTTTCTGCTATCAGTTATAAGTTAGTACTGTTAGTTATATGTTAGTACTGCTGATGTGATAAGAATGAGATATTTTAGGAAAAGATATGTATGTATAGAAAACGCGTTGTAAGCCCATTAGGGTTCCTTGGTGTATAAAAGGAGACCCTAGGGCATGTAGGTTAGTATCTCAATATCTCATCTTCATATATCATCTAGAAATCATTTTGTTATAGCTTCAAGGTTTTGTATAACCCTAACACTATTAAGAGTGTTCGTATTAATATATTGAGGCTGAAAGTTTGGTATTATACAATCTTGTTTGTTACTATTTTATTGCTTATTCTTCTTAATATCATAGACTAGATTCTGCATAGTCTTTGATATATTCAATCAAAGTTTCTATCATAGTTGTCTTGGATTTATTCAATACAACTAAGTCTTTTACAAGCTAAGCAAGATCTATTCAAGTGGGATCAACAAGTGGTATCAGAGCTAGGTTGAGAAACTTTGAATAAGAAGAAACAATCTACACATACCAGATCTATTTGTTTATGAAAACATGGAGGCAGTATCTTCACTAATGGTTGCTGCTGCAAAACTTCCAGTGCTCAATCCAGGCGAATTTGAGCTTTAGAACAATATATGGATAGTAATAGTTCTTCCTAATGACAGATTATGCTCTTTGGGAAGTAATAGTAAAATGGTGACTCACTCCACTAATAAATTGATGATGTGTTGAGACAAACATATCCTCCTACAACTGCCAGGAGGAGAAGTATCAAGAAAGAATGATTAAAGGCAAGACGGTTCACAGTTGATGGCTTTCAATGAACATCAAACATAAAGTTTAATACCTACAAATGTGCCAAGTCTTGATGGAGCTATAGACTAAAATGTTTGGAGGTAATAAGGAGTAAAAAGAAAACTTGAAGACACTTTAAACCAACAGTATGAGATTTCAAGGATAGCTCTAAAGGACTTGATCAATAATATGATAGGATTCAAAAGCTTATTAGTCAGCTAGAGATTCTGGGTGAAACTATTTCTCAAGAAGATATGAATCTGAAGTTTTTAAGAAGTCTTCCATCATATGGAAGACTCATACCTTGATCTGGGACCTATACAACAATCTGAAGATTTATGAAACTGAAGTTAAAGGGTTATCAAGCTCAAACCAAAATTTACAAAATGTGGCTTTTGTGTCTTCCAATAACTCTGGCAGTTCCAATCAAGCTTATGGTTCTAACTCTGCCAATACTGATAGTATGAGTGATGTTGTGATCTATTCTTTCTTTGTAAACCAGTCCAATAGTCCACAATTAGATAATGAGGACTTACAACAGATTGATGTTGATGACTTGGAAGATATGGATCTAAAGTGGCAGATGGCTATGCTGACCATGAGAGCCAGAAGATTCCTAAATAAGACTGGAAGGAAGATTAGTGCCAATGGTTCTGAGACCATAAGGTTTAACAAATCAAAGGTGGAATGCTATAACTGTCATAAAAGGGGCCACTTTACAAGGGAGTGCAGGGCTCCAAGGGAGAACAGGATCAGAGAACCTGTAAGGAGGAATGTAATAGTGGAAACAACAAAGACAAAAGCTTTGGTGGCTTAAGATGGACTTGGGTATGATTGGAGTGACCAAGCTAAAAAAGGACCTACAAACTTTGCACTTATAGCATATACATCTTCAGGTTCTTCAAGCTCTTCAAGCTCAGATTATGAGTTATCTACTTGTTCTAAAGCATGTTTAAAATCTTATGAAACTCTCAAAGAACATTATGATAATCTGACAAAAGATTTTAATAAGTCTCAATTAAATATAGGAGCTTATAAAGCAGGTCTAGAATCTATAGAGGCTAGACTAGATGTGTATAAAATGAATGAGGTTGTTTTTGAAGAGGACATAAAGATTTTAAAACTTGCCATTATGTTGAGAGATAATGCATTAATAGAGCTTAGAAAGAAATTTGAAAAAGCTGAAAAGGAAAGAGATGATTTAAAACTTACCTTAGAAAAGTTTGAAAATTCATCTAAGAATCTAAGCAAACTGTTAGAGATTCAAGTAAGTGATAAGTTCAAGACTGATGTAGGGTATGATAGTCAAGTGGTTAATAGTCAAATGGTTGATAGTCAAGTGTTTGATAGTCAAGTGAATGATAAGTACAAAACAGGTGAAGGGTATCATACAGTTCCACCTCCCTATACTGGGAACTTCATGCCCCCTAAACCTAATTTGGTACTTGCTGATGAGAAAACCTAGTTTTGCTAAAGTAGAATTTGTTAAATCTAATGAGCATGTAAAAATACCTAGGGAGTCTGTTGAGAAGGTAGAGAATAATAAGCAAGCTAAATACCTTAGGAAAAATAGTCAAAGTCCTAGAGGTAACAAGAGAAACTGGAATAATTTGATGACTCATAAATTAGGAAGTAATTTTGAGTTTAAAAATAAAGCTTGCTATGTGTGTGGCAGTTTTAACCATTTAATCAAAGATTGTGATTTTTATGAAAAGAAAATGGTGGAAAAACCTGTATGGAACAATGCTAGTAGGGTGAATCACCAAAATTCTCAAAGATTGACTCACCCTCATCCAAAAGGAAATTTTGTTCCAAAAGCAGTCTTAATGAAATCTGGCCATAAAACACTTAATACTGCTAGGCAAAACTCTTCAAAAGCAGCAGTATCAGTTAATACTGCCAGACCAATTAATACTGCCTACCTAAGACCAACAGTGAATAGTGCAAGGACAGTATCAAATGTTTTTAATAGAGCACATTCATATGTTAGAAGGCCCTTTAACAAGCTTACAACAAATACGAATAGTAATTTAAATGAAAAAGTTAATACTGTTAGAAGAAATGTTACTACTGTTGGGTCAAAAGCAGTAGTAAGTGATAATAAGGGAAATGAGGCTAATGCTGTTAAGGCCTCAGCATGTTGGGTTTGGAGAATTTTTATATATATTAAAAGTTTAAAACAAAGTGACAAGTTGACATAGTTTAGGGTCTAAAGTGTAATTTCTTTATTATAGTTTTGGTAAAAACGGTTCGGGACTCATTTGAGCGGCCTAATGAATGATTTAACGCACGAAACTTGCGCCATTGTTTTTCAAATCATTTTTCTGATAAAAATAAGTATTCACTCGACTAATTTTCGTAAACGTTTTATAAAATTTATTTAAAACGTTTATTATTCATTTATATATATTTCCGATAAGTCTTTATCCGTAAAACGAATTTTAACTTTAATAATTGCGTTTTTAACATACGTTTTCGATTAACAAGATAATTAATTTATTAAAAAAAATTATTTATTTAATAACTTATGATAATTAAATACAAATTTAATTATTTTTGGTCGGTACGCATTGTGTTCAAAATTGTGACGAGGACATTTCAGTCACCTTCTGACTGTTTTCGGGTCTCGGTCAAAACTAAAAAGTTGTCAGGAATATCATTCCACAGCAAGTTGCTTTAGAGTCCGAGTCGTGAAAACGTGCTTTAGATGGTCGTTCTTATAAGTCAAGCCAGACCCTAAAAGTCAACGATTGAAATCGTCATTCAAAAATTCGAAAATTCTCGGATGTTACAGTACCTACCCCTTAAAGAAATCTCGTCCCAAGATTAAATTCGTGTTATCCGATTGTGTGACAAAGGAAAGACTTAGGGTTTAATAACTCGTTCTAAACAAGACGCTGATAACTTTATTCAGCAAAATTCGGTGTTTCTACACTTCTCAATCTACCAAAAATTTTGGCTAGGTTTGTCCAGGATATTTAATCCATCAAAATGGGTATCTCAAAATATATCATTACAGATCTTATGACTGGTATAACCGCGTTATAGGAAGAGTCTCATTATAGTGAAAACTTCAAGAAAATGTGTAGTCGCGTGAGTATGTTTGTAGAAGTTTCTAAATGTCCGAGGATGGAGTCTCGCTTCTACTATCTGTAAGGTTCGATAATTCACATCAACGTGGCTTATAGATGTAAGTACTCAACTTACTTGGCAGTACTAATTAGTATCATGACTTAAATTGGTGTACTATTTGTCTGCAATGAGTAATTCAACTGAATATTATATGAATATTACTTATCTTGTTTAAGGTGTGAGTTTAATCACTTAGTTGATAAGTTGTTACAATTTGGGACCACTCAGGACCCAACAACAGCAACCATATGACACAATAAACTATGACAAAATGGTGATGGGGGAATGCAGAGGGTGAGTACCCTCAGAGATACAATATCCCAGAATTAAAAGTTCAAAAATGAGAGGAGCTCGGGGAGTGCTTATGCGATAGGAGGCAGATTATGGTAACTCAGTCATAAGTTTAAAGACGAATCAACTCCATTTACTCTAGTGTGTAAAGTCTGTTAGTTTTACGAATCAGTCGTTGATCACGAGGATTAGCAACGGAAAAAAGTTATAATAAGTATGTGATAAAGGCAGCTACAAAGTGAGGGCCTTATAAGATTCAGTGAGTAGCAAGACACGATTGTGTTCTAGAACCTTTAATAACGAATTTGGTTGATTATCGAGTTCAGGTGCATACTCGTCTCATATCGGATACCATAGCCCCACTCATTTATAATTCATCATTTTGCATAAAAGAAAGCGTCCAATTTATGGTAAATGATAATTTATAAACTTATGGTTCGGGGATTTATAATTTATTTATTTAAATGAAGAGGCGTCCCAATCCTTTTAAATAAACAGATTATAAATCATCCTACTTAATAATTCCCGATGCAATACGCGTACCCACATAACTTTCAAGGTGATGGATGACATGACGATGCATGTGCTCTAATGAGTATGGGACGAGTGTTCCAAACTCGTCTTCGGAGGCAGGAAGTAAAACTATCAGGGAAATCACATAGTGTTCGAGATCGTTAATGAGTACTCGGTTAGAGTAAATAAGGTAAAAGTCTCGATGAACCAGTCAACATAGCAATTATCATATAAATCCTCCTATTACAAGTCCCGCCCATACAAGACTTGTAATACTTAGATTTATACATAATCCCCATGTAAACAGAACTATGATGGGTTTTGTTAACATAGCAATTATCATATCAATCCTCATATTACAAGTCCCGCCCATACAAGACTTGTAATACTTAGATTCATACATAATTCCATGTAAACAAAATTATAACAGTCTTCGCGTAATACGATATTGTATAAAGCTATGAGGAAAAATAATGTCCTTAGAGACCATTGTTTAACTTACAATGCCTGAGAACGAAATGAAACCATTGTGCAACTCACAATGTCTAAGAAGTAAAATGAGACCATTGTATAACTCACAATGTCTGAGGTATAATTGAGACCATTATGCAACTCACAATGTCTAAGAAGTAAAATGAGGACAATTGTATAACTCATAATGTCTTTAGTTAAATTGAGACCATTGTGCAAACTCACAATGTCTTAAGAAAATGCTCTGGTACTTATTAAATAATTCTTTATATAAATAAGCGTGCGATATACGCAAAAGAAGTAAGCATATATATTACATATATGTATGTCAGGTAAGCACTTAATGCAGCACGTAATATAAGCACATAAGCAAGTAGCATGTGTGCATTTTGAAAATGTTTGGTGTGATGCAATGTTTGTGAAAACGGTTATAGTCTAGGGTAAAATATGCAACCTAGTTCTCTATAACCAGTGCTCTGATACCAATCTGTAACACCCCCAAAAATCACAACGCAGCGGAATACCACTTGGGGTGCTACTTCATAATACACAGCGCTAGATACAAGAGAACGACCTCTAAATGTGTACGTTTGTATAAACAATCTGGTTGATTATTTCTGAAATAAAAATAATAGTTGTCCATAAAATTGCATCACAATGAAAAGCTTGAAAGCGACACATCGAGTTTGATCATTTGTAGGAAATCATTATGGAATCCTTGTCAATTTAGACTCCACATGCACATCAGATAATCAAAGCATCTAATTTACCTTGAGAAAAATATGTTTAAAAACGTCAACATAGAAGTTGGTTGAGTTTATAATTAGTTTAGATAATGAATAATAAAACAAAGGTTTCCAAAAGTATATATGATATTTAATTCCTATTATTGTCCTTTCAACATTTATGTATGATTTTTTTAAATAACAGTTGAAAACTTGCCAGACCATTTAAATCTCCAAATAGTCGCCAAAACGTATAACATAGGACCACAAGATTTTCCCTGATAAAGCAAACCGCAACTATCAGAAAACATATAAAACTTCCCGTGATGAAACAACAAATGCAAACATCACGAAACCCTGATTACGTTTCCTAAGCTATGGAACTACTGAAGCTCGACAATCTTTCTTGCAATAAATAATATATTGCAATTTCTGCCCGATTAGATGTTTAACCCGAAACATCCCCAAATTCGACATGCTATAACGTTCGTTCCCGGTGATAGCTAATCATCCGAACGGGGAGGTCGTTTCCCAAATAGATCTATTCATAACATTCGCGCTCACATAATGTAATTAACAACTACATCTATGTAATTGACAGTTCATGATAATGGGCTCAACTTGGGTTATCGCTACTTAGGCAACACGTAATCATAATATAAAATTGATCCACTTGTGTCCATATATAAAACAATGCATGTTTTCACCCAAAAAATATATTAAAACATTTAAAACATTTATCAAAAACGAGAAAAAAGTGAGGATATGAACTCATAAATAGCCTTTAAAACGTTCACATTGTTATAAGATATCAAGTATGTAAAGAGGTTTGTAACATGCATTGTATTCCCCTCGTGGTTTATAAAAATTCAATAGATTGAAAAGCGAGGTTATGGAACTCACCTTGATGATGAAGAAACGATAGGAGATAGGCATCTAACAAGCACAAACATAACAGAAGGCGAAGCGGGGGGTGCTCGATCAAAGTAATTTGCGTCTAATCATAACGGCTAAGTACTACTAGCCCTTTTTAAGGGATAAATGTATATGGGTTTCCGATGAATGGTTACATCAAAGCGGTCCGTTGATAAAATATTTATATTTAAAGTTATAATAGTTTGGTGGTTGGTTAAATAAATAAATTGAAAAGTGAACGCAATGTATGTAATATTTTCCTTATATATTACATATGAAAAACAAACCCTTATATATCTCATACCGCGACTCATATAACAAAAGCAACCAATCCAAAGATTAATGTGACGTATATAATGCTTTGCAGGTATTATATAATAAGTGTGAGTAAAATAGTTAAACCAATTAGTTTGACTCGTTTTCTGAAATCACCGCTTAATAAAATAAAAGTTCTTGCATAAACGTTAGACACACGTTTTTAAGTTACAAATTAAGTAAACAATGTTTGTAACAGTTTATAACGATTATAGAATATGAAACAATATTTTATAAATTTTATTTTGTTTCATCGACGGGTCGTGTCTAAAACAGTTCGTCTCATTGTAAAAGTATAGTTTTCGTTCGTTGTCAGGTTATTATACAGTTATATTTTAGTATATCTTTAAAATATAACTTAGTTCCTTTATCAGTTTATAGAATAATAGCAGTTTCAGTGATCGTATAATTATAGTAATTTATATAAATTTCATCATGAATTCCCCGTTTATATAACGTTTTCCATTTTTCGCAAAACTCGACGTTTTCTATATTCAATATATATGTTGCAATTGTTAACGTGTTAATATTTCAAACACTCACGTTTTTAGATATAATATATTTATATATTTTATTATATCTAAACTAAACCAAATAATAAACGTTATATTTATTTAACCAATTTAAACCACCAATTTAGTCTGGTTTTTATAATATAAAATCTCACGTTATATTTATTAACCGATTCGCTAAACCAAACACACCCTTTATATATATAACTAAACGAACCCTTTTCGTGAAGTTTTACCAAACGCCCCCTACGTGTCGAAAACCCTGAGAAACCAAAGCCTTGGTGATTTCTGCCCCAACCAAACGCACCCCTAGTGGTGAATGACATAAACCAACCGCACCCTAATGGCGGCTGCCCCGACCAAACGCCCCCTGTGGGCTGATAACCGTCGAAACAAACACCCTTGGCTGGTGGTTTGACCCGACACCCCACGCACCCTTGTGGGTCGTGGTGGCTGCCGAAACAAACCCACCCCCAAAGCTGTTATAATCCCACACGAACACCTCCTTTTTGCCATAAACCACACGCACCCTTTTTGGTGGTGGCCGCCACCCACACGCACCTTACGGTGGTGGCTGCACACAAACGGGAACACCCCAACGAACCAATCGCACCCTTGGTGACCTAAATCGAACAAACCATAACACCCTTTATGGCTGATGTGGGGGTCACCACACAAGCCCGTCACCGCCATGGTGCGCTGTGGTGGGTGTGGTTGCTGCTGTTGTGAGTTGATGAAGATGTTGTGTGACGGCAGCGGGAGTGGCCTGGTAATGTTTGTGAGATGGTGGGTGATGAGTGGCGGTGCGAGGAGCTCGTGTCCTAGTGGGTTGGATAGATCGGGGCGACGGGGAGTACTTTTGGTTTTGGCCGGAAAAGTCCGCCGGAAATGTTTTCCGGCCTGCTGGCGGGGGCAGTGCGTGGTCGGCGGTGGGCTGGCCGGATATGGGAGGGGCTAGTGAGAGAATTGTGGTGGTGTGTGGTGTTTATTTGGAGATGGTAATGATTTGAGATTAATCTTTTCACTCTGTGTTATATATTTTATATTCTATATATATTATATATATATATATATATATATTTATATATATTATATATAAAAAGTTATAACCAAAAGTGACAAGTCTTAATAGTTTGGGGTGCATTATGTAAATTTTTAGTATAGTTTTGAGAAATATCGGTTCGGGACTCGTTTGAATGGCTTAACGGATGATTCAATTTCGAAACTTGGTGACATGTTTCCAAAATCTATTTTTCTGATAAAAATGGGATTTATTTGATTTTATTTTCATAAATAATTTTCATTTAACAATTATATATATATTGTTATTTATTTAGTGAAACTGGTTTACGTGTCGTTCTAGAATAAAAATGGATTTCAACTCGAATATTCGCGTTTCAACAAAACGCTTTTAATTAAATTGCTAAGTAATTTATTAAATATTTTTATTTAATAAAACGTGATAATTAAATATAATTTAATTATTTCTGTGTTTCTAAATCTTGCAAGGGCATTTCAGTCACCTTCTGACTGTTTTCGGGTCCCGGTCAAAACTAAAAAGTTGTCAGAAATGTCGTTTTACATCAAATTGCTTTAGAAATCGAAATATGGAAAACGTGATTTAGCGCCGTTTTTGATAAATTCTACCATGGAATAATTATATCTCCTTTAAGGCTTATAAGGTATAAGTGGGCTTTCCCGGGCCCACTAGGTGGGTACGGGTGGGCCCACTTTTGGCAATTTAGGTTTTCGGGTTTGGTTTTTGATGCTCTTTCCAATGCCTCATCCCGGGGTTGACTTTGACTTGACTTTGTTGACTTTGACTTTTTGACTTGGCTTTGATTTTGACTTCTCTTTACGCTCTTTCCGTTCTCGTGCTCGGTTTTGTCGTTTTGGCTTGAATTTTTGTCCTTTTCTTGGATATCCATTTCCTGCATAATACAAATATAAAATATACAAATACAATGTATTTTTGGTACGTTTTTAGTCATTTAAGTCCGGTTTTAGTAGTCAAATATATGTGTAATTAAACGCATACCAAAATCTCCTATACTAAGATATTGTCGTGTCTTCACGCAATGCTATAAGTAAGCACTTAGGAAACTAAGAATCTCGATTCCCCTCAACTAATTACCTCGAAAAGTAGCTAAGTGTTCATCGAGGGGAATAAAAGAATCAAGAGTTTAGAGAAGCCCCATTTTTACCATTTTTAAAGATATGCACTTATTACCACTAATATTTTTGTATTTTTCCTATTTTCTCATTTTTTTTATTAACTAACTAATTTGACTTTCGTTATTTTCATAACCGTTAAGGATCATGGAACAAGATGCATTTCGATCCAAAAATGCCCCAAAGAGGATAAATTCATCGTTCCTGACTTTTCACTTATTCCAAACCAAGCTTAAAACGAAATCACCGTTAAATATCAGTTAAGATGCTAACACTACTCATATTTGCAACTTGTGAACTTTTCACTCCTGATAATTATTATATCTTAGATGAATGTGCCATTTTGAATTTCAACCATGGATCAACGTTTTGCAAAATTCTATGCTTCACGTTCCACCCGAGAATAATGAGTTTGAAGGCGAGATCATCCCATGTAGCGACTTTCGTCTGGGCACATCCCAACCTTGCGGCTAAGTGACCAGGCTTTTGACACCTCACAGAGACTAGTATCGGGACTCACAGACCTTGGGATTCAAAAACTCTTAAGTTTCTCGTATACACATAGCTTATTTAAAATGAAATAGTCAAAGTTTAAAAGCATATTTAAATTTGACAAAAAGATATCTATTTATTAATTCATACTTAATATTAAACATAACATTGATGCAATTGTAACCCTCGATCTTTTTAGAAGGTCGTATCATTATTAAACCTCGGTCCTTTAAACAACTACCACATCGGTATGCGAGCCGACCATGGTCCAGGAGTCTTATTTCGACCTCGGTGATCTTTTTGACCTTTTAGAAGGCTGCAACATCGGTTGTGAGCCGGCAAGATACATCAAACTTTTATCAGTCTCGGATTTTTATTCTTACTATGGGCTTTCTTTAGAAGGCTGTAACATCGGTTGTGAGCCGGCAAGATACAGCAAACTTTTATCAGCCCACAGTTTATAATTATTATATTTTTTTATTTTTCATCGTCATTTTTTTTATATATAAAGAAGACTTCTTTTTGAAAAATTCAAGTATAAGTTTGAACTAAGACTAAAATTTTTGCTATATACCACATAAAAATTGTTGATTTAAGTTTAACCTCCAAAAACAGCACGTATTATTAATCCAGTTAGAAGCTTATGGGACAAAAAAGCCACAAATTACATACATGAGCTCTTAAGATTTCCAACTAATCCTTGTTTAGCATCCAACTCATATTTAACACTATCATTTTTCGTTCTTCGTGAATTTTCGCGAACGCTTGGCCTAAACGTTAAGGAACAAGCTAGAGCTCAACACGTTCGATCGGGTCAAAATTTATTCTTATTCTACCTAGCAGGAAAGTCAAAATTATGACAAAACACTTATTTTATTTTTGAAAAAATTTAAATTTTTTCATTTTTTTGAAATTTTGGTGGTAAAAACGGGATTACGCGAAAACAACGACTGCAGGCACAATCAAATCGATAGATCCCCCATACTAGAATTAAACATTGTCCTCAATGTTTTAAGAAGGGTCTCTACGTAAATCCTAAGCCGTTTATGAATTATGCTAAAGATAAACGTTAGTCGATAAGATTAGGATATTGGATTTCCCAAATGAAGCTGAGGATTTGAAGCTCGAGTGATCGAAGGACAAAACCACGAGCACGAAAGGCTTCAAAAATCTAGGACAATCCTGGACAATCACAAAATCAAGCAAACGAGAAAGGAAAGAGGCAAGCCTCCACACAACAAAAAATACTTATTCATTACTACATAATATAACTACGGATAAGCATGGGTTGCCTCCCACGAAGCGCTTGTTTAGGGTCACTAAGCTTGACCCAATCCCCGAATTCATTTGTCCTTGGGGAAGGTTTGGAGATCCGAGACAACCAATTGTGGTACGTCCCCTCCAAAGTAGTGCTTAATTCGATGACCGTTCACCTTGAAATTTGGCCCGGAGTTTTAAGATAACTCAACGGTGCCATATGGAAAGACATGGGCAATGGTGAATGGTCCGGACCAACGGGATTTCAACTTACCCGAGAACATCTTCAATCGAGAGTTAAAGAGGAGGACTTGATCACCAACGTTGAAAACGCGGTTTTTGATCTTTGAGTCATGGATCCTCTTTGTTTTCTCTATATAGATCAAAGAGATCTCATAGGCATGATCACGAAGTTCATTTAGTTCATTGAGTTGAACTTTACGGTGATCACCCGCGGTCTCAAGGTCAAAGTTTGCATGCTTCAAGGCCCAGTAGGCTTTGTGCTTGAGCTCGATCGGTAGATGACATGCCTTTCTGTACACAAGCTTGTATGGGGTACACCCAATGGGTGTTTTGTAAGCTGTACGGAAGGCCTAAAGTGCATCATCTAATTTATCCGACCAAGAGGCACGGTTCTCGCTATGGTCCTTTCAAGAATACGTTTCAAGCCACGATTGGATACCTCAACTTGCCTACTTGTTTGTGGGTGATACGCGGTGGAGAGACGGTGAGTGACTCCATATTTATATCAAGGTGTTAGTCTCCTCCAAGAAAATATTAGGAAATGTGGGGGGGGGGGGGGGGGGGGGTGGGGGGGGGTGGGGGGGGGTTTGGGGGGGGGGGTTGGGGGGGGGGGGGGTTGGGGGGGGGGGGGGGGGGGGGGGGGTGGGGGGGGGTGGTTGTGGGGGGGGGGGGGGTGTGTGTGGGGGTTGGGGTAGAGGGAGACTTGGTCATAAAATCAGAAGATGGTGGTGGATTATCTTTATAATGCTTCGGATTTTAGCCATAAGAATATTGACATTTGGTATGTGCTTATAATCCACATACTTTGGACCTTTAAATCGGACTTGAAATGACCAAAAAATGTAACCAAAAATATATAGTATTTGTATGTTTTTCATTATATTGTGCAGGAAACTATATCTAAGAAAAGGACGAAAAAGCATCGCCGCAAAAACGGACAACATAGCGCGGGGCGGTCACGGATTGGAAAATCAGGAAAAGCAAGTCAAATCAAAGTCAACCCCGAAAAGTCAACCATCAAAGTCAAAGCCGTAATCAAAGAAATGATAAATGGCCCCACCCGTACCCATCTAATGGGTCGGGTCAACCCATTTATTCATTATGAAGACTTAAGGGCCCAAACCCCTTTTTACACCACAAGGACTTATCTTGCAATACCTTATAACAAACTGAGGGACCAATTCTACCTATTCTTTAAACTGTTATAACCTCATGACTGAAAACAGCAAACTTACATATAACAATGAGGGACTTAACTCTGCCCACAATCCCAAAAAACTTTAATACACTAAGGACTTTCCTTGAATGCAACTCTAACAACCTAAAGGACTTAGTCATGCAACCAACCACACTTTTACCATGCACATAAAATCAAAACAAGTACCCAAATTTTCCCAGCCAATAAAACTAGTATATTCAACATCTCTTTTCTCTACCTCGTTCACTGTTCACAAGCCACAACAAAACTGTCCACTCTCACCTCACAATGGAACAAAGACACCTTGGCAATCTTGCAAACCCTTAACGGACAAAAATAAACAATGGGTCACGATTAGAAACTCGGGGACGCCAAAGATGAAATTGAAGGCTGAGATACTCTTTGATTCCACTCACACAACAAACACATATGCTTGAAGCCCCTCACAGAGAAAGCACACAAAGAAGAGCTCAAGACTAGGTTTTAAGTATAAATAGGCTAGACTAGTTCATAGTTTGCTTTTGTCGAATTTTGTTAGAGTCAAAAGCTTATTAACAAGTTTGTACCATTTTAATATTGTCTTTTTAATACATTGTCATTTAAATTAATTGTCATTTAAATTTAAGCTTTGTAATTTTTTAGTTAATGCAATTTTAAGTTCTTTCCTTTAAATACTTGTCATTTACATATATTGTCATTTAAATACAGTGTTAAGCTCTTGTATAAGCCTTTCAAGCATTAAATAGCTTATATAAAACATGTTTTCAAATCAGTCCTTAAAAAACCTAGAAAAAAAGGTCACCTCGATAAATTACCAAGAATTGGAAGAAAAGCTAGCAAGGAATGAGCTTTTTTAAGACCTCAACTAGCTTGTCTTGACAACTAGAGCTTGTTGAAATCATTGAAATGGCCCTGTTTTGAGCAAGGGTTCTTGTGAGTTTCTCTTTTTCAATTTTTGGCATTTTACTGTTCATTAGCTTATTTTCTGTTTATTATTGCTTTTTCATGCTTATTACTGTGTTTTATGCTTATATGTGTTTGTTATTTGCTTTTATGTGGTTTGTTTAAGTTTTATGTTAAATCTGTCCAATTTTAGATTATTCTGCTCATTGCTTGTCTACTTATTTTTAGTGCTTATTGTCTGTTGAAAATTGCTTATTTTAGCTTAACTTTGTTTGATTGTCATTTGTCTTAACAAAACTTTGCTTAAATTCACCAAAATCAGTTAAAAGAAGACCATATAAACTGAAATGGGTGTTTGGGTCAAGGGTGAAAAAGGGTCAAAATTGTGTGAAAATCCACTTGGGTCATTTGGCTAACTTGTCCTAGCCTTCTTAAGCTGTTTTTAAGCTATTTTTAAGAATTTTAAGTTCTTTAAGCTAGTTTTAAGCATTTTCTATATATTACTTGGAATCTGTGGTGACAGGACAATTCCATTTGCTTATTAAGATTAAGTCTTTCAAAACTGCTTTTAAAACTTGTGTTAGTGTTGTTTTCAGTGTCTAATTTAGTAGTCTAGGTCCCTTTTACTTTACTTTTGTTTTTGTCCAAATTCTGTCAAAGTATCAAGCAATTTTTTAGTCTAAAAAGACCCTTTTTCATTTTTAATTTTGAATTAGTTAAAATTGTTTTTAACTTTTAAATTTTTGAGCATAAACTCTTTTCTTGTCAAACTCCATCTATTTCAACTTGTTTTTCATTTTATAGCTTATTTGTTAGCTTATTTTTAAGCTTGTATTGTGTCCTTTGTCTTTTCAAAAATTCCAAAAACCAAGCAGTTTTTGTGATAAGCACTTTTCATTGGCCTTTTTCTCTACTTATTTTTGTTTCAAACTTTATTTTCTTTGCAGTTCTAGAAAGACCTTAAGATAGGCTTTAAGCTCATATGCCCCATTAAGCCGTAAGGATCCTTCTTTGAGCTTAAAAATCAGCCCAAAGGTTGTCCCCAAGGCTGTTTGCCTATCATTTGTAGCCTTTGCTTATCTGCATTTTTCTGTTCTAGGCTCATTTGCTGTTTTCTCATTAGCTTATTTATTTGTAGGAGCAAAAGTAGGTGTATTTGTTATTGTTTTTGCTTATTTCTCATTTACCCTAGCTTATTTGTTCTAAAAAGCCTTAACAGTTTAGCTTATATATGTCTTAGTGTAAAAAAAGCCCTATCTGCCATTTTCTTTTGCTTATTTCGTGCTTATTTTTAAGTTTTAAAAAAATTTCCTTTATTAAAGTTGGTAGTTTACTGCTTATTTATAAGCTGTATTAAAATTTTTTGAAAATAAAAAAAAGGGGAATTGTAAGTCAAAGTGAGCAAGGCCGAACCTTGGATACCCTCAACCACACCCTCGAACCCTTATAACATACACTAACCACCTCTGTGCCCTTGGGACTTTTTCGTTAAAGTCCCAAGTGGCGTAGTATTTAATGACATTTTGGCCTTTAAGCTTATAAGTTGTTTTAGCTTATTAACAACTTATTTTGATAAGCTGTTTGGGACATCTTATTTTTCTTAGATCCAGCTTAGTTCAAAGCACTTTCCCTTAATTTTTCAGATTTTTATAAGTTCGTTTAGTAGTATTTTTTATTAATTTTTCTTTCTAAAACAGTTTTTAAATCATAATAAATTATTAAAAAGTCAAAAAAATATAATTTTTTTTAGAAAATTTTCTTTTATCATTTAGCACCTAGGAAAATTAATTTTGCATCCGTAGGGTTTAAATTTCAAAATTTCATTTTTTAAAGAACGGGTTTCGACCCCGTTCTCGTTTTTAGGGTTTAATCACTCGTTTGCTTTCGTTTTTAGGTTTTCTTTAATCGTTTTTGCATTTTGAAAAGGTTTTATGGTTACGATCTTATACCCAACAACATCTTAATTCATGACGATTCTGAAGTCGTAAGGTGGTTAGGTTAGGTATTAGTTTGATGATCCAACCAGAACCGGAGGGATCTACCCAAGGACACTCCATAGTTAGAAATAGCAGTCCTTAGGTATGATTGGAGATGAATGAGAACAGGAGTAATGCCGACTAAGATTGAGCTAACATTGGAACAATCACAACAAGGTGTTAGTAATGACGTCTTGGTAAGCATTGAATGGGTTGAAGAACTAAAATGAAATGTATGGATAAAGGGTGAAAAGAAATAAGCCCTCCACATACTTTAGGCAGAAACCGGGTAAATACATAATTTATCAGATTTACAAAGATGAATTGTGGTATTGAAGATAAGACATCATGGACCCAGTGATGCAATGCACAACCCTCCCCAGCCATTTAAGTTTCTCTCAACAGATACTTATCTCATTTGTCACGGAGATACACATGACTTATATTGACTTTCTCACTCCAAGTTAGTTGATATTGAATAGGTGGTAGTCTGCTCCAGCCTTTGATTACTAAAAGCAAAACGCACAAATCGAGTCTAGAGCCAAGAGATCAATAAATAAATCTCATTATGACACATTCCATGACAAACACTTGTTTAACATCATTAAGTTCACAGGATGTTAACAAGAGTCCTATGCATTATCCTTGTGATTTTCCAGAACATTCAGAGTGATGCTCTTTAGTATTCACAGTGACAAATGAAAATCCTTCCAGAGTCAACCTCAAACAGCTCTGTGGTAGGTAACTTGCGAGATTCTACATGAATCAAGCTTGTGTCAACTAGATATCAATAATGATCTAGTAAATGAATTGACGACTCAATCAGAAATATAGTAACTATCTGATTCACTCATATCATGTTGTCTGCTTTGAGACATTCCGATATTGAGAACAAGCAAGCATGGTGAATCTAATACATTTGTGTTAGAAGAACCTACGCTTTAAGCTAAAAACCCTGTCAAGGAGATTCTTTAAATCTACCTGATAACAGGTACAATATTTATACTATAAAACGGTCCTACGAAACCGGAGGTTAATGCAACCGATTCTCAACGAATAACAAAGCCATATTTGTCCATAACTGCTGTTTATCACTAACATTCAATTGCAGGTACAAATGACAATGTTGCGGCCTCTTTCCAGCAGAGTCAAATTCACTACCACATGCTCATGCTCAAACTACAAAGACATACTATAAGCATCAAGATTCAAGAATCAAGAAAGGTCAAGAATTCAAGACAAAGACTTCCGCAAACTCTGATATACAAGATCTTCCTTTAAGATATCAAGTCCTGTTTGTCTACAATCAGGACCCGTGTTTCAATCAAAACATTAATTATTTTCCATAAACTTCACCGAGTTTTCCACAACAATATCCTTGTTGTGAAGATTGTGGGGGTCCTCACGAGACTTTTCAATGTTAACTAATGAATTATTACGAACCTAATCCGTGTTATGATTCTAATTATTCCGGTTTTTACCAAATTAAACCCCCGCAGTTTCCCGTCATTCATCAACCTCCTCAAGAAATGAGTATCCAAGATATGGAGGATCTGAAGCAGCAGTATTTAGATGAAATGAAAACTTTAATTAATAAAAAGGATTATCGTAAGAAGGAGATTGATATTAAGATTAAGATTAATGAGCTTAAGGGAAATTTCAATAGAATGAGTATTGAAATTAATAAAAAGAAAGAGCTTCGGCAACTAGAGCAGGTGGCTAATCTTAGTACTTATCCTTCGTGACATTTCAATTCTTTTTGCTACGACGATGATGATGATGATAACGAGGAGTATACTATCGCAATCACACCTAATTTACCAACCGAGGAGCCTGTTGACTCTCTTATAATAGAGGATGAGCATCTTGACACTATTCCGGCAACGGAATCGGACGAAGTAATAAAGTCTAGTGTTGAGGACCTTGTCCCAATCCTAAGTGAGTCCGAGGGTATTCCCGACAATGAGTGTGATGTGCCCGATTGTGATGATTCTCAAACAACTAATTTTTCAACATTTTCCAATCCTCTCTTCGACGACTCTATCTCTAGTGATGATGAGTCAAGTCATGAGGAGGTTATTCACGAAATGAGTTTTAGAACATATTCGAACCCTCTTTTTATCTTGACGAGGAAATCATTTCTAGTGAGTTTAATCCGATTCATAATGAAGACCCCGATTCTACTCCAAAAAATGATCGTTTTAATACCGAGTCTTATCTTCTTGAATCATTACTCAATCATGATACTTTAATGGCTTCCTCTCCTAAGGTTGATTCTACCCTCGATGAGTTCGCCGGTGCACTCATAACAATTTATCCAAGAATTATTAATAGAGAGCACGAGGAGTATATTAGTATGATGGAGAGGTTGCTATACGATAACTCAACTCCCCAGCCGCCAGAAGATTTTCATGTTAATCCAAATACGATCATCGAGTCTCTTCCCACATTTCCTATCCCTATTAAGGATAGTGACTCTCTTAGGGAAGAGATCGACATATTTCCTAGTTCGGATGACTCAATACCACCGGGTATTAAGAGTGATGATTACGACTCAGAAGGTGACGATAATTCTACCTCCCTTCCTGAGTTTGAATCATTTCATGTTTATTATCCTGATTCGGGAGATTCAACCATTGATGTGGTGGAAGACATCCCCGTTGATGTGCCTAATATTTTG
>BQNB010067028.1:12167-30976 GCA_026074375.1 Tanacetum coccineum | reverse complement strand
AAACATTACAAAATATTTTTTACTATTAAAAGATATGTTTTATTCAAAATAAACATTTTGAAATTTAAATTTTTGGACCTAAAACGGCTAGAAAAGTTCTAGAAAATTCCCCCTACACAAAAGACAAACTGGGGAGCCACTATTCTAGGGTGGCCCCCTTAAATACATAGGCGGCCCCCTTAATTTTAAAAGGACCGCCATAGACTGACGCTCCTCCAGTTTGTCCTATAAATACTAGACTTTTCCCCACTATTTTCTTACCTTTTGCACTCATTCTTTCTGTTCTAAAACAGCCCACACATCTCACTAAAATCCTTTGATCATTTAATCATAAAGCTTTGTTTCCAAGTGATCCAAGCTCAATTCCTCAAGTGCAAGAGAATAATAGTTTCATCATCAAGTGAAGAAATATTACACCTGAAGTGTATATTATAATCTTGTTGCTTTCATATCACATATTTGTAAATCAATTGTATATCTTGTATTTGTGTGTAGTAGCTAGATCTTGGCGATCTTTGTAAGTATAGTTAGATCGTGGTGATCTTACCAAGTAGTGTTAGATAGTTGTGATATAAGTAGTGTGGTGAAGTGAAGTCGTGAAGTTGTGAAGAAGTCTTGAAGTTGTGAAGAAGTCGTGAAGTTGTGAAGTCGTGAACAAGTCGTGAAGTTGTGTTGTGATAGATTGGTTCTAGCTAAGATTAGAACTCGACATTTAGCTTTGTGTCGTAAATTGGTGTAAGCAACGTTGTGTATGGTTTTCTCCGCCATAAGGGAGTTTGTTGACATAGTGAAGAAAACTCTCGAGTTAGGTACTCGAGGAGTGGAGTAGGGCGAAGAGGTGCTTCATTATCGAACCACTATAAATCCTTGCATTGTGGGTTGATTGTTCTTACTCTTATTTCTTGTCTTACTTTATCACTTCATATACTTATATTGTTCATATTATGCAAGCATTGAATTCACAAAAAGTCGAATCTAAATTTTACAAACAAACATAAACCTTAAATCAAAAAGCGGTAAACTATTCAACCCCCCCTTCTAGTTTTCCACAGAGGGTCATGTCTTTGACATCGATTTGATACCATTCGGGTATGGGAGTTTTGATGTGTTTATAGGTATGGATTGGTTGTCTAATCATAAGGCTAAAATAATTTGTCATGAGAAAGTAGTGAGGATACCACTACTAGATGGCAAGGTGCTTAGAGTATTAGGAGAAAGACCAGAAGAGAAAGCAAGACTTTTGATGAGTGCTAAGACTAGAGATAAGAAACAAGAGATTGTTGTGGTTAGAGATTTTCCCGAGGTATTTCTTGATGATTTATCAGGATTTTCACCTCTCCGGGAAATTAAGTTCCAGATTGAGTTAATCCCTGGAGTTGTACCGATTACGAAGTCTCCTTATCGTTTGGAACCTTCTGAATTGGAGGAGTTGTCGGGTCAACTCAAGGAACTCCAAGACAAAGTTTTCATTCGACCAAGCTCATCGCCTTGGGGAGCATCGGTATTGTTTATGAAAAAGAAGGATGGTTCTTTTAGGATGTGTATTGACTATAGAGAATTGAACAAGTTGACTGTTAAGAATTGTTATCCGCTTCCTAGGATTGATGATCTATTTGACCAACTACAAGGGTTATAGTTTTTCTCAAAGATAGATCTTAAGTCTAGATACCATCAACTGAGAGTACATGAGGATGACATTCCAAAGATTGCATTTAGAACTCGTTGTGGACATTTTGAGTTCACAGTAATGCCCTTTGGTCTGACTAACGCACCAGCGGTATTCATGGATTTAATAAACAGAGTTTGTAAGCCTGATCTTGATAAGTTTGTGATAGTGTTTATAGACGATATCCTAATCTACTCTAAGACTCAAGAGGAGCATGTAGAACACCTAAGTTTAATCTTCGAACTGCTCAAGAAGGAGAAACTGTATGCTAAGTTTTCTAAATGTGAATTCTGGCTAAGAGAAGTGCAGTTTCTTGGGCATGTGATAAATGGTAATAGGATTCATGTAGACCCTAGTAAGATTGAAGCTGTTAAGAATTAGAAAGCCCCTAGAACTCCGACTAAGGTTCGTTCATTCTTAAGATTGGTTGGATATTACCATAGGTTCATTGAGAACTTTTCTAAGATAGCTAAGTCTCTTACTATCTTGACTTAAAAATGTAAGACTTTCGATTGGGGTGAGGAACAAGAATTGGCATTTCAAACTTTAAAGGATAAGTTGTGTAATGCGCCTATTCTATCTCTCCTTGATGGACTAGAAGACTTTGTGGTGTATTATGATGCGTCCGGGTTAGGACTAGGCTGCGTGTTGATGTAGAGAAGTAAAGTGATAGCATATGCCTCTAGGCAGTTGAAGATTCATGAAAAGAATTATATGACCCATGATTTGAAACTGGGAGCAGTTGTGTTTGCCTTTAAGATTTAGAGACATTATATGTATGGGACAAAGAGTGTCATCTATACGGATCATAAGAGTCTTCAGCATATCTTTAGTCAGAAAGAGTTTAATATGCGACAGCGTCGCTGGATAGAGTTGTTTAGTGATTATGACTGTAAGATTCGCTATCATCCTGGTAAGGCGAATGTGGTGGCTGATGCCCTAAGTAGGAAGGAAAGAGTAAAGCCTAAGAGAATTAGAGCTATGAATATAACCCTTTAGTCGAGTATCAAGGATAAGATACTGGCGGCTCAGAAGGAGGTTGTGGATGAGTTTGCAGGATTGCAAAAAGGTTTGGATGAGATGATAGAACAAAGAAGTGATGGGACTTTGTACTACCTGGATCGAATATGGGTGCCTTTGAAGGGTGATGTGAGAACCCTGATAATAGACAAAGCCCATAAGTCAAAGAACTCTATACACCTAGGAGCTGATAAGATGTATTATGACCTTAGAGATAGATATTGGTGGTCGGGTATGAAGAAAGACATAGTTGTGTATGTAAGTAAGTGTTTGACTTATTTGAAGGTTAAGGCTGAACATCAGAGGCCATCCGGCTTGCTGCAGCAACCTGAGATTCCCGAATGGAAATGGGAAAGAATAGCTATGGATTTTGTGACTAAGTTGCCTAGGACTAGTAGTGGGCATGACACAATCTGGGTCATTATGGACCGATTGACTAAGTCTGCTCATTTTCTACCTATGCGTGAGGATTATAAGATGGATAGATTGGCTAGATTGTATTTGAATGAGATAGTTGCTAGACATGGTGTGCCGATCTCGATCATATCGGATCGTGATAGTCGTTTCACATCAAGGTTTTGGCAGTCAATGCAAGAGGCATTAGGAACTCGTTTAGACATGAGTACGGCTTACCACCCTTAGACTGACGGTCAGAGTGAGCATATTATTCAGACTTTGGAAGACATGCTTAGAGCGTGCGTCCTGGACTTCGAAGGAAGTTGGTATGTTCATCTTCCATTGGTTGAGTTTTCATATAACAATAGTTATCATTCTAGTGTGAGATGTGCTCTGTTTGAGGCATTGTATGGTAGAAAGTGTCGTTCGCCAATTATGTGGGCTGAGGTTGGAGAAGGTCAGTTGATAGGACCTGAGTTAGTGCAAGAGACTACTGAGAAGATCTCGCAGATTAAGGATAGACTTAAGGCTGCGCGTGATCGCCAGAAAAGTTATGCTGATAAGAGGAGGAAGCCTCTAGAGTTTAGTGTAGGTGACTATGTTTTTCTCAAAGTGTCGCCTTGGAAAGGTGTGGTACACTTTGGGAAGAAAGGGAAACTAGCACTTAGATTTATTGGACCTTTTAAGATTATTGAGAAATTAGGCCTCGTGGCCTACAGGTTAGATTTACTTGAGGAGTTAGATGGTGTTAATGACACGTTCCACGTGTTGAACCTTAAGAAGTGCTTGGCTGATCCAATACTGCAAGTGCCCTTGGATGAGAGCCAAGTTGAATTTTGTAGAAGATCCTATGGAAATTTTGGAAAGAGAGTTCAAGAAGCTAAAGCGTAGTAGGATTGCCATCGTCAAGGTTCAATGGAATTCGAAACGTAATCCTGAATCCACATGGGAACGTAAAGATCAGATGAAGCTTAAGTACCCGCAATTTTTTAGTAATGATAGTAGTTGAATTTTAGGGTCGAAATTCTTTTAGGGGGGGAGGGGGGGTAGAATGTAACCTTTGCCCTTTTTGTGTTTTAAATATTTCATTTTTAGTCCTTTGACTATTTAATATTTGTTAGTTTATTCAGATATTATACCGTGTTGACGGTGGTGATTTTGTTGAGAGTTGAGTTAGTTTATGGTTCATTGTGTATAATAGTCCTTTTTAGAGGTTATTATTATATTAGTTAAGTTCTGGGTGGTTGACCCGTGAATTTTCAAGAAATGCCAAAAACGAGTCTCAACACGTCCGTTAATGTCCAAATGGGTTTTGGGGGAATAAAGCGTGGAAATATGTCAAGTAAATACTCTAAGTTATTGGAAAATTATTTTTAAGGTGAATAAAAATGCTAATTAACTTTGGAGAAAATTTTACGATCAAGTTTTATGAGTTTTTAAGTGATTCTAACACGAAAAGAAGGCAACCTGAGCCCCTTGGATTCCATTTGTGTAAGCTAAGCAAGGAGGAAACAAGGAGGCTATTTTTAAGCAATGTTGTCTAAAAAGGATTAGTACTAATATTCCTTTTACCCTTATTCTCTCATTCATTCACCACATTTCAAAAAAAACACATAAGTGTGTGTGTCTTTGTGCATCCGAACCAAGCAAACAAACAAACATCCTTATTTTTCCAACTTTGATCAAGGACTTGGTGGTTTAGAGTGTTTTCGGGTTAATTCTAGTGTTAGGGTATTGATAAAAACAACGGTTTGGGTAGTCGGTTCATGTTCGTCTCGCTTTTGAAATCCTCTTTTCTTGTAAGTTTCTAAATTTAAATTTAGTTTGTCTTTTTGGTTTTATATTGATGCATAAATGTTAGTTGTACAAGTTGATCGTCGTAAAAATTAAATTTTGAAAACGAAAAGGATAAAAGGTTGTGTTCGGTTTGCGTCAGATTTAAAAAGAAATAAAAGGGTTTTGTAGTTTTGATGTTGTGGTCGTGATGGTTGAAAAACATATATTTCTAGATAACTTATGTTGTATAATAGCTTGTATAGCTTATTTTGTGGGCTTTTCGTGGCTTATTTTGAGCTTATATGCTCTCGGCTTATTTTGGAATCACAAGGGAGGTGATTTTGATTATTTACGTGGTATGGCGTATACTCGTGGATTGTTTTTATGGCTTACGGTGCTAACTGAATATATATCTTAGCTTATTAGCTTATTTTTGAGCTCATGGGCTATTTTTAGAGCTTTTGGGCTTACGGCCCATTAAGCACAAATAAGTCATGGCTTATTTGTTGGCTTAATGTGGTCCGGGTTATTTTCTTACTTATCGAACTAGCTTATATATACTAATAGGCCTTGGTTTTAGGCTTAAAGCGTGTTATTGACCTTTAAAAACCTTAATGGACCCTTATTGGGCCTTAAAGCCCAATAAGCTTTATTTAGCCGATTTAAGAGTTTGACGGACTTTTGAAAGATTGAAATGAGTTTATGAAATAATATTGAACGTTGTCTTGAGAAAAACACATTGATAAGTGTCGAGGATTATGATTTTGGGAATTTGTGTCGAAAAGTGTCAAAAATGTGAAAAGTATTTGAAACAAGGCTGTCAAACTTGCGAGTAAACTCGTATGATCGTACGATCCTACGTGTTTACCAGCAAAAAACGTGTAAAATCATGGTAGGATCGCATATGAGGTGGGATCGTAGAATCGAACGTAAACTCATAAGATCGCGTGCCGATACGAGTTTACTAAGATTTTTTATTTTTATTTTATTATTTATTAGAACGGCTTGTTAGTTGTTAGTTGTTAGTGGTTCATGTCCAACAGTGACATCCAATTGGACAATATGTTATACCCTCAACCCGCCTGTACTTCCTCGGTCCTCCTATTCCACCTGAAGCGGTAAAAGTCCTAGGTGGGACTCGAACTCGAGACCTCCCTTAGCCAAAACATCCCCTCCCCAAGCCACTAAGAAATCTTGGTGGCCAACTGAGCTAGCCCAGTTGGTTTTGAGTTTACTAAGCTAATATTTATCTTATGTTTCTAGCTAGTTTTTAGCCTATTATTTTCTTAAGGCCAACAAATTAACAAAATAAAAATACTAACTGAACATTGACGGTTAATTTTCTATTTTTAAATCATACTAAACTTAAGTATCTACTTTCCCAAATCACAATTTCAAGATGAAAACTAGTGGTCTTCTTCTCATCTTCTCATAATCTAATTGGTAGGATCGTACGATCCCGATTCGATCCTACGATCCCGATCCTGCAAAGACAAAAACGATCCCACGTGGGATCGCGAGTTTGACAGCCTTGATTTGAAATAAAGGGTTGAAACCTTGGAAAACGTTATATAAACGTACGGGTCATGTCAAAATTTCGTAAAAAGTTTATACTTAGAAATTTTACTTAAGAACATGATTTTTATAATAAATTTTTATTATTTTATTATTTTAATAAATTCACTAAAAGACAAAAAATATATATTTTTCTCGAAACTTCTCTAATATGTTTATTATGAGTAAACGTTTCATTTTCAACCATATTATGACTATTTTTACGGTAACTAAGATTACCGAATAGACTTATCAAGATATATTTATAATTATTTATTATAAATATTTACTTATATTACTTATCTATTTTCTTTAAATAGTATAAGTATGTATCGTTGAGATATCAGATTGATAAGATATTTTGGGGTGAGACGTTAACCATCACACCACTAAATTGTTATGGGTGATTGTATAATGCGTCTAACCTCTATGCATCAAACGTGAAAACTGTTTTGGGAATGAATGACTTAAAATGGGACATTAACTGGATTAGGTCGTGTGCGGACGTCGTTGCATTTGCTTATGAATTGAGTTTGCCATTGGAGACAGTTGCTTGAGGTGAGTTTTCGTAGCCCCATTTTTTTATTGTTTTTCCGTTGGGGAAAAATGATACTTAAATGTGTTTTGAACTATTTTTTGGAACTATGCGAAACGTGGTTTTGTTTTTGGGACAATTATGTGCTTATGATTGCTATGTGAATATATGTGATGTGATTTTACTTACATGTACTATGTTTGGCATGGTTAGGGTTGTGATTTGACTTGCATGCATTGTGATGCATGGCAAGGGTGATTGGCAAGGATTTGTCATGTCTAGTGTGGTCCTGCCCTAATATAGTGCTCCAGCTGGTAGGCCCTTTAGGTGCGTAAGTGACATATCAGAGTTGCGACTCCAAGAGCATTGGTATATGTTGTTTTCATGACTAGCGGGGATGCTAGGGCATGGTGATCGACTAGCGGGAATGCTAGGTCGTGTTACATGATTAGCGGGGATGCTAAGTCATGGGTGATTTGCATATATTCACTGTCATATTGCACTATTGTCCACTGTTTTGAGATATTGGCACAGCTTTTGGTTTAAGGTCAAACCTACGAGCTCACCAACATTATTGTTGACGTTTTCGAGTATCATTTTCAGGTGAAGTGAAAGATGAATAGGTTGGTGATATGTGATAGCAGGCTTAGAAGTATCCCGTGTGGATTTTTCATGTGAAGCCTTGCTTGTTTATTTGTTTGGTTCTTAGTATTTGGAAGTTTTGGTTTAAGTTTGGATTTGGACCCCTGTGTGGGCATTTGGAATTGTAAGAGATTATAGATTTAGTTATGATTTGGGACATCACTCGAGGTTTATTCGAGGTTGATGGTCTTCATAACACTTGAAGTTTATGCATTGTAGTTTTTCTCTATATTGTATCTTGTGTTATGATTGATCATTATGTTGCACTCCCGAGTTTCTGCCGTTTTCTGGGTGTGACAATTGTTGTGTAAGTACGTGCAACGTGCTTTTATGTTTGAAGTTCCCATGGACCTGATATAAATATCTTTTAGTCAGAATGATGATGAATTAGGAAAAGGAAATTTAATCAAGTATCCTCTCTTAAAATCCACATGTAGATTTTTTTGAGATATGTTGAACAAATAAATCTTAATGTAAATGAGCTACTCGACCGGATGCTTTAAAGTTAAAATTTTCAAATTAAAACATAATCCAAACTTTCCATCCAACTTCTTATGTAATATGAATTCCCTCACTTGATGTCATTGGAGTGACTGAATTACAATTACAACTTATATCAAACAGCCTACGTAATGTAATCTAAACTACAATTCCCTTGAATCTGCAAACCATACAGCCTACGTAATGTAATCAGATTACAATTATATTCAATTACAACTGTAATATGTTGTAATTTGTTAAGGTAATGTTAGGCTATAAGTCTTTTCCTTGCTCTTTGAATGGGGTATTGATGACATCAAATAACATTACATTTATACCATCATTTATCTCGAATAAATTACCCACTTTTATAAATATATTGCAAGAATTGTTACTTAATTGCTTAAAGTTGTTAATTGCAGTAATTACAGAGTGTTTTGTGAAGACAAGCTAAAAGGTGCACATTTTGGAGCTTAAACGATGATATTTGAAGATTACTTATTTCTGACTACATACGCCGTATCCAACAAAGAAGATACGGCGTATCAGCGCTGGGACTTCACAAGAAAACGTGTATGTTCAATTCCCTATACGGCGTATCCTGCCTAATACATACGCCGTATCTAGCTGGATAAACATTTAGAGATCCTGTAATAAATATAATTTGGGAAAGATATATCTGATTGATTGTGAACGTAGCGTACACTCTAAGGAAATTACCTCTATACGCCGTATTAACCTTATTTAATACGGCGTATCCACCAATTTTTAGATACTGTAAATAAAAGACTCAAAAATGAGTTTTCAGTGTGCAAAATCATATTCTCTATACCATACACATAAAAGTCGATTTTCTGAAGAGAAGAAGAGTAGCCAAGGTCAAGAATTGATCACGATTCCATAGAAGACACCGTGTAATTCCTATACTCTTGTAATCATTTAATTTTTGGCATTGTTAGGTAAAACGTTTAGTTTACCTTGGTTAATTGATCACGCTTGTATAATTACAATGGTTGTGGGCTAATACCCTTGGGTATTAGCTATTTTAATGAAGATTTAATGTTTGGTTTGTTTTAATCCGATTTCTTAATTTATCGTTGATTGTTTGATTATGTTTATCACCTAATACTTGTCTACGTGTTTGAATATGCGACCTATCATTCAATTGGGTCTTGTGTTACTGACCAAGTGATCTTGATACTAGGATAACTCTCCATATCATGTGTTATATAACTGAACCAATAAGATCATAATATTCTATATTTGCCTTTAAATTATGAGCTTAGTTGGACCGGTAGGTGACCGTATGTTTCAACAAGTATGTTCTTAATTAATTGGTCAAGACTTGAACAGTGAACTACCAGTATATAAAATACCGTCAAACAGTAAGTGGGTAAAGTCCCAATGGGCTAGGGTTTAACAAGATCACCATTGCTTTAATCCCTAGATAGATTATAATTAAACTAAAAGGATGCTTTATGCGGATACGTTAATTGTGACAGGATTTACCGTGTCTAGGTCTTAGGATGATTTCCCGTCTAAGTCTTAAGAATGATATGCCGTTTTGAGATAAGTAATCATTGCACTAAACAAACAAACCAACATTTAATTGGATTTAATATGGCTAATACAATTTTCTATCATTTGGCTTGTACCGCTCTTTTATCTTCTGATTGTCTTCTTGCATGCTTATTGTGTTTTGAATTGATTATTATCACCATAAAACATGTGCCAGTCTCTCAGGCTGAAAACCCCCCATTATCATTAGAACTATGTTTAGCATAGGTTTAACAATTAATTAAAATTAACTAGTTTAATTAGATTAACTAAAATACTAATAGAATATAAGGTTAACGACCTCGCTCTTAGTGTTCGACACCCTACTTACCACGAAACTCCACCCAATCGGGTACACTGCCCGTTAAAGTGTTATATTAGGATAAGTCGGCTAAATATAAATTTAAAACTTGGTAATCAATAAATTGACCCTACACAACAGCACATCAGGTAGTGTCTTTACCATAAGTCTTTTGCCATGTCTCTTCCATCCCAATAATCATTCGTGTTGGGCATGGAATAAACATGTAATAACATGCACACATAATTGATGGAACCAAACCATATACCATTGCATGCTTATTATCTTAACTTAACATGTGTCTAAGTCTATACTTACCTTATAGTTGTTGCTTGTTTCATTATCATATACCTGTTACTTATATATTCAAACCAAAACGATTTTAGCAATCAGTTCAGGCATACTAACCACCTATATATCCTAATCATGATCAGTTTAAACACAAAGGTTACTATAGATTATTTACAATAGAAAAGGTAAGACACATAAGTTAATATAAATTATTTATAATAAAAAGGTAAAGACATGGAGGTTATCATGATCACTTATGTTAGTTTCTTTAAACATGCTCAAGAAACTAATTCTATTGTTTTTATTATGCTCTAGCACAAATGTCGGGTGAGAATGAGAACCAATTGAATTAAAACCCTAACTCACAGTTCATATTGATTTTTTTCTTTCTCAATAATATACGACCAACTAACTAATTTACTAATTACTATCTAATACTCCCTGCACTTGGAGCACGAAGTCTTTAGTGAAAGTAGGTCTTATTTTCCTTGAATCAAAATACACATACAACACCAATATATAGAATGATACATCAAGTGTTTCCCTACAACTATACAATGGGTCATAAGGCCTATGGGCTCATACAAGAAATACACGGAAAATACATATGCAAATATCCTCTAATACGCCCCCGTAGTTAGAGCGGGAGATGCACGAATGCTCAAACTCGACTGAAAATCTACAAATAACTGATAAGGAAGACCCTTTGTAAAGATATATGCACACTGAAAACATGATGGGACATGCAAAACTCAGACATGCCCAGTCGCCACTTTGTCTCGTACAAAGTGAATATCAATCTCAATGTGCTTGGTGCGCTGATGTTGCACCGGATTAGCGGACATGTAGACCGTACTAACATTATCACAGTAGACTAAGGTGGCTATAGAAAGGGGTATGTGTAACTCGCGAAGGAGGTTGCGGATCCAAGATGTTTCAGCCACAGCATTCGTAACCCCTCGGTATCCAGCCTCTGCACTAGAACGAGACAATTTCTCCTGACGTTTAGAAGACCACGTTAGGAGGTTGTCGCCTAGGAAAACACAATAACCCAAAGTAGACCTACGAGTAGCTGGGGAACCTGCCCAATCAGCGTTAGAGTAGGCAGTAAGTTGTGATGTGGAAGATCGAAACAACTGCAATCCAAGGTGAGTGGTACCCCGAAGATAACGAAGAACACGCTTCATAGCGTGAAAAATATGGCTCGCGAGGATCATGCATGCAAAGACATAACTATTGTACTACATAAGATAAATTAGGTCGACTAAAGGTTAGATACTGAAGAGCCCCAACAAGACTACGATAAAGTGTAGGATTAGCAACTAGGGATCCGTGGGGTCCAAGCTTCTTCTCGGTGTCAACAGGGGTCCTGCAAGGGTTACAATTGACCATATGGTCACGCTCGATTATCTCTGTGGCATATTTGGTCTGGGATAAGAATATGCCGTCTGAAGTACGAGCGACAGCGATACCCAGAATAGTTAAGTGGCCCAAGATCTGTCATAGCAAACTCTCTGTGAAGAAACAAAATAATACGTTGTAAAAATGTTGAAGAAGAAGCGGTCAATATGATATCATCAACATAGAGTAGTAAATAAGTTGTATCAAAACCTCTTTGGAAAATGAAGAGATATGAGTCAGTTTTGCTATGATGAAAACCAACCTGAACCGTATAACTCACAAACTGCTAAAACCATGCTCTGGGGGCTGTTTGAAGCCATATAGAGATCGTTGTAAATGACACATATAGTCTGGATGTATAGGGTTTGTAAAACCTGGTGGTTGAAGCATGTATATAGTCTTAGTCTTAGTAAGATGACCATGAAGGAAAGCATTCTTCATGTCAATGTGACACCCCGTAAATTTCCGATCAATAGTTTAGCCGTTTTCGATTGGTATTTTGAATTTTTAATGTTTCGTTTAATTTTTACGTTTAACCGGGAAGTTGTCCCGCGTTTATCTGAGAAGTCATACCGGAAGCATTCCGGGTCTCAATTCATCGTAGTCATTCGTCAGTAGACGTGTTTTTACGTTTTTAATTGATATTTAAAATTTCAAAAATTTACGTGAAGTCGTTATTCGTTTTCATTGTTTGTGTGTTCCAGATATAACTAATAACATAAGTGTGCATGGAGCCTTGAAATTAAATCAAATAAGAGCACTATGATTCCTAGAATATTAGAGACCAATTGGTCCCCCCCTTGGCCTTGTTTGCAACCGATTACACACACAAGCACACACATGGGATTCTCATTTTGAATTTTGAAATCAAAGGGAACATGTTTCCCCACCTTATGACAAGTACATGTCCTCTCCTACAATCTCATTAGAAGATCAAATCGGTCCCTCTTTGTTCCTTTGTCTCCACGCCGAACACACACACATACACACATATTGTGTATTTTGATTCCTAGCTTACAAATTACACATCAAGCCTTTTATATATCACTCATTCATTCATTTCTCATTTACTTCTGACAATAGAAAAATAAACACACACTTATTCTTTTCCTTCTCTCTTGTTCGAACCATCAAACACACACACAAGTACTTATTTCTCAATCTTTGATCAAAACCATTTGAAGATAAAGTGTCCGGGTTGTATTTGGGTTAATTATAAACAACGTTTGGGTTGTTTTAGTCTCTAATCATCCACTAATCCTTCTTTTCGTGTAAGTCATCAAATCTTTATAAAACTTGTACTTTATGCATATATACTAGTTGTACAAACGGATTATCAAAGTTTACATTTTTAAAACTACGTAAACCTTAAAAGGTTGTATATTGGTTCGAAAATAAGTAAAGTAAATATAAGGAAACCATAGTTTTGTGATCGTGGTTATTTTCGTATAATGAAAATGATAACTTATGGCTTATTTTGTTCGGCTTATTTAAATAAGCTTTTGGGAAAGCTTATTTGATCTTATTTGAGCTTATTGGGCTTATGTTTGGTTCGACCCAATAAGGGAAACCACAAGGAAATGTTGTTCGAGCTTATTTGACTTGACTTATATTTTATTCGGCTTATTACTTGCTTGTTTTGAAAGGACAAAATATTTAGTTTATTTGGCTTAACAAAAAAGCCCAAATAAGGCTTCATGAGCTTATAAGTCGTGTCCCACACAAGAAGCCACAAACCACGAGCTTAATCAATAAGCTTTGGGTTCGGTTTATATTATTTTGGCTTATCAAGAGCTTATGATAGCTTATTGATGGACCAAGAACTTATTTAATACCTTTTTACATGTCGGACTAGTTATAAAGGATTTTGATACGATATTAATTGAGTTTGTGAAATGTAAGTTTAAAATGAGTTTTGATTAAAGTCTACGACTTTGAAAAAATGTAAATACGAACGAGTCATGCCGAAATTTTATAAAATTTATATACTTAGGATAAATTGTGAAAATATATTTTTATAAGACTTTTCCGAAAAACATATTATTTATTACCGATAAATAATATATATAAACCATGAAATAAATTAAATTACTTATTTACGTTTTCTACCTACGTATTTAATTTAAGAACCGACAGTTAAGCATGCTCGTGTGAGGGAAGCACTAGCATGGGTGACCTGCCAGGAAATGGATAAATTAAAGATATTAAAGCATCATTATCAAAAGGTTTTAAATCAATATTTGGGTTTATTGGGTAAAGAGCCGAACAATACAATAAATATATATGTATGTATTACGTAAATATAAATATTTAGTTTTATATATTTAATATTACTAAATACCAACAACCACATTCCGATCACTAACATTTTATTAACAATGTACTTTTAAGTAAACTTTGATGCATCATCCGCATTCTTCCATCATACCGATTCTAAGTCAAAACCTATATTCTCTTAGGTTGCATTCATGTATCGTCGTTCGTTTCCGCGTGATCATATTTCTAGACGTTTACTCTTTCATTTCACCGACTCGAGGTGAGTTCATAGCCCCACTTTTACTTGTTTTGATTAAATGTTTTATAACTTGGGGTGAGAAACATTGCTTGCTTTTAAAACTGGACACAAGTACTATACATGAGAATTTCCCCGTTTACGTGTTGCCTAAGTAGCGTTTAGACCAATATTGCCCGAATTATCATGAACAGTTAATCACCTTTAACTGACTGGCTGGTGAGCGCGAGTGAATAAATAGATCTATTGGGACTAATTATCCCTATCCGGGTAAGAAGCACTTACTAGTTCGAGTTTGCCAAGAATTAACGGATATATGTCATGTCGAAACTAGTTAGGTGGTCTTTGGTCGAACACCTGAAGGGCAAGCCTTATACAGCAGTGTACATGCTATCTTCAAGTATTAGCTTCGATGTCATGAGCTTAGCGCAACGTAAATACTTTTTTTTGTGAAGTTGTATCTGTTATAATTGTCGCACACGTTTTGATAAACTTGTGGTCCACATTAATTACGTTTGAATTAAACCTATGAATTCACCAACTTTATATTGACGTTTTAAGCATGTTTTTCAGGTGCTTCGCTTTGGACTTCTCTGATGTGCTATGTGGAGTCTACGTGCAATATGATATCATCTTTCAAGACTTTTCCTATCATTCATACTCGTTGTCTTTTGAAAACTTAAATTACGCTTCCGTAATGTTTCAAATTTCATTTCAAATCTTGTAAGACTTATCCATTTTAATAAACATAGCGAGTTATGATTTTCAAAACGTCCATTAGTGGTCGTTCCCTTGATTTTGAGTGATGTATATTATGACGTCACACCCCCGGACACGTATTTCGTCCAGGCCCCGTTTAGGGGTGTGACATATTAGTATCTAGAGCCAAGGTTATAAAGAACCAGGTAGTATATACTAGGTCTGGTCTATAACCAGTATGTGATCCTTACGTGCTTTTATGTGTGCCTTATACGTGTTTTTGCTATGGCGTATACGTGAGTATCATTTTGCCTTGAGCATGCTATGTTATAGGATTACCTCTACCTTGCGTTTATCGTTCCCTACGTTATGTTTCTTTGCATTTATTTTTGCCGTTGAGCTTTATTTTGCTATGAGCTTACGCTTGTCTTGCGTTTATTCCTTTCTCTACGTTTATGTTTTCCTTACGTATATTACCCAACTTGTTTATATAGAAGTTGTCTATATAAATACTAAATTTTTCTAAGACATTGTGAATGACACAATGGTCTCGTTTATTTCTAAATATCATGAGTAATACGATGGTCTTAAAAACTTTTCACGACTTAAAATTATACCATTTTGCTTTACTTTGAAACCCGTTACAGTCTGCCGACCCCACTGATTTTCCTACCATTCGACTTTGAAGATGACTTTGAACACCCGCCCCATATTGTTGAAACACCTACGTCATCTCATTACGTCTTAATTTTTCTTCTCGTAAATTCTAGAAACATGCCGATTAATTCGCACACAACTTTAACCCATCACCTCATAATACTCCATTTTTGGAAATACTACTTTTGAAATTCGACTTATTTTATTTTCTTCACTCCGTTCGATTATGAAGAAAATACCGACAACGAGACAAGGAATGAATTCCACGATGATCGAGCGTATTGTAACCCAACAGGTTCATAACGCTATTGAAGTTATGGTTGTCTATGAGGCAAAACTCGCATGACCTACGACTCAATGGATTAGGTCGTATGTTAGGAAGCCAAGGTGGCAAGGAATGCCAACAACAAGATAAACGACAAAAGGTTGTGAGAGCTTACACTGCTATACCAAATAACAAAAATGGATACGTAGGAAAGTTACCCTACTACAACAAACATAAGTTGCACCACACTGGGCCATGCACTATGAAGTGTAACAAATACAAGATAGTTGGACATATGACTAGATATTGTAGGAGACCCATTTCAATAACGACTTAGAGACCGCAATAGCGAATTAGAAACCTGAGGTACCTATTATGAGTGTGGAAAATTGGGACATTTCAAGAGTGATTATCCAAATCTGAATCGTTCAAACCGTATTTAGGAGGTAAAAACTCACGGGAACTCTAACGCTGTCAAAGATAATGCTAATGATTAAGGAGAGATTTTCCTACCTTGTCTAGTGAAACCTAAGTAGACTTGGACTGTAATCCCTAAGAGATTTACACTAGTACTCCCATATAAACTTCGCGTATTGTGTGGATGTTTTTAAACCCTCTGTTCATTTTGTGTCATGACAATTTCGTCAGTTACACTTCAACTCTCTAATAATTTATGTAAGGTACTCCTCAAATCTATTACCGTCTTATAACCCATTTCACTATTATTTTATAAACCGTTTTACTAGTATAAACTATTTGGATGTTATCGTATAAACTATACTAGCATCATCTTATAAACAAAGTTACTGTCGTTTATAAACTATATTTTTCCCGTCAGTCTACGAATCGTTTTTGCTAAACATCTTATTAATCACTTTACTATCGTCTAGAGATTACGAGTTATCAGCTTATGAGGATTGCTCTTAAAGAGTATAAGGGATTGATGCTAGAGTTATAGTTGAGGATAATTGATCCGAGACGGGTATGATATGGCCCCGGTTAAGGTTAGAGTGGATCAAGTTACTCACCCATATAGTACTGAGGATATTCCTGTTGCCCTGCTCAGGAGGGAGCTTGAAGAGGTCCACATATGATACATTAGGAAGACCTTTGTATTTCAAGGTTTCATCATGATCTTCGACATGAGGAGATTCCAGTTCATCGTGTTCATGTTATTGAGAGTGTCCAGAGGGATCAGGGACATAGGATCGTAGCGACAGGACAATAGAATGTTGATATGCTAGAGAGGATCCGAGAGCTGGAGCGGGCTAATATGAGACTTAGAGACATGATGGATGTTGCGAGTCAGAGAGTTGCCCGGTCACAACGTAGGGAGTTACGTGTTCAGAGGAAGATGATACAGATTCGGCATTTCAGATTTAATGATCATATGAGGATTGCTAGGCTTGAGGCTTGTGCTAGGAGGCACTTAAACTTAGGGCTAACGTTCTTGAGGATATTTTACGAGGAGAATTATCCTAGTGTTTGACCCGTAATGCTTAGGCATTAGCTAATTGTTAGGGATGAGAGTGATAAATTTCTATATATGAACAGTGTTGTAACATTTAGTATTGATGATATGAAATCAAATGTTACCATTCTATGTTCGATATTTTAACCTAATGATATTTTCTTTTACTTATTGCATATTGCATTATTACTAAATCGTAGCATTATCATAAAGTTATTATGATTTTGTATTTCCGTATAATAATACTTGTTATTTTATTCGAACCCCGTTAATAATCTCGCATCACCACGAACAAATAAACCTCAACCGTTGTGCATTGTTTATTTGTAGGATAATGCCTAACACTCTAGAGGGGGGCGGGGGAGGTGGTGGGGGGGGGGGGAGTCATCTAGGACACGTGAAGGAATTAACGAGCAGATCGATCGCTAAATGGCAGGAGCATTTAGAGCTCGTAACCACTAGTGCGCGGGGGGGTAGGAACCTGAACCTTTAATGAGAGACGGGGTGGTCAAAAGAATAAATGAAATGGGATAAAGGAAATATGAATGTGGGAAATGTAAAAGATGGAAGAAATGAGATGGAAGGAAATAGGAATGGAGGAAATGGAAATGGAGGAAATGGAAATAGAGGGAATGGAAATGGTAATGGAGGAGGAAATAGCTATAACTTCGGAGGATTTGTGCCTGCTCGAGAGTGCACATATCAAGACTTCCTGAAGTGCCAGCCACTTAACTTTAATGGAACGAAAGGAGTTGTTAGGTTAACTCGTTGGTTTGAGAAGATAGAGATGGTATTCCATATTAGCAACTGTCTAGAGAGGTACCAAGTGAAGTATGCTTTGTGCACGCTTCTGAATAGTGCATTGACATGGTGGAACTCCCATAAGAGAACAATTGGGATTGAGGACGCCTATGCCATGAGTTGGGTATAACTTATGAAGTTGATGACATAAGTGTACTGTCTAAGAAACGAGGTCTAGAAGATGGAGACCGAGTTGTGGAATTTGGTTGTGAAAGGAAATGACTTGAATGCTTATACTAAGATTTAGGAAATAGTTTGTGTGTACTAAGAATGGTCCCAAAGAGGAGGACAAAGTTGAAAGATCGTTGGAGGGTTGCCTGACAATATTCAGGGAATGTTCAACGCTACTGAACCCTACGTAAACTTCAAGATGCAATTCCTTATTGCCAACAACACTAATAGATCATAAAAAGCAGAAGGATAGCCTAAAAGTGCTGAAAAAAGAGAAGGTTGGATAACAACTCGAGAGACAATCGGGGTAACAACCAGTTTTAGTCCTTAATTATACATAGCCTGGTCACCTATGTATAATTCAGGAAGGACCATGCTATGCTGGGAGTAGTCACCAAATTTTTTTGTCAATTTTCCCTTACTTTCCATCTCTATTTTCTTTCTTTTCTCTACATTGTCAACGAGATTATATTGTACTCATGTTTTATTAATATTTTGCATGCGATTATATTGTACTCATGTTTTATTAATATTTTGCATGCGTATTCGTGAGTCGTGTCGGTCACGTGTATTCGTATTCGTATTCATAAGCGTCATAACTAAGCAGATTTTTC
>BQNB010067028.1:4667-7167 GCA_026074375.1 Tanacetum coccineum | reverse complement strand
TAAAGAGCCGAACAATAGAATAAATATATATGTATGTATTACGTAAATATAGATATTTAGTTTTATATATTTAATATTACTAAATACCAACAACCACATTCCGATCACCAACATTTTATTAACAATGTACTTTTAAGTAAACTTTGATGCATCATCCGCATTCTTCCATCTTACCGATTCTAAGTCGAAACCTATATTCTCTTAGGTTGCATTCGTGTACGCTGTTCGTTTCTGCGTGATCATATTTCTAGGCGTTTACTCTATCACTTCACCAACTCAATGTGAGTTCATAGCCCCACATTTTACTCGTTTTGAATAAATGTTTTATAACTTGGGGTGAGAAACATTGCTTGCTTTTAAAACTAGACACAAGTACTATACGTGAGATTTCCCTGTTTACGTGTTGCCTAAGTAGCGTTTAGACCACTATTGCCCGAATTATCATGAACCATTAATTACCTTTAACCGACTGGCTGGTTAAGTGAGCGCGAGTGAATAAATAGATATATTGGGACTAATTATCCCTATCCGGGTAAGAAGCACTTACTAGTTCAAGTTTGCCAAGAACTAACAGATATATGTCACGTCGAAACTAGTTTTGTGGTCTTTGGTCGGACACCTGAAGGGCAAGCCTTATATAGCAGTGTACATGCTATCTTCTAGTATTAGCTTCGGTGTCATGAGCTTAGCGCAACGTAAATACTTTTTTTGTGAAGTTGTATCTGTTATAACTGTCGCATACGTTTTAATAAACTTGTGGTCCACATAAATTACGTTTGAATTAAACCTATGAATTCACCAACTTTATGTTGACGTTTTAAGCATGTTTTTCAGGTGCTTAGCTTTGGACTTCTCTGATGTGTTATGTGGAGTCTACGTGCAATATGATATCATCTTTCAAGACTTTTCCTAGCATTCATACTCGTTGTCTTTTGAAAACTTAAATTACGCTTCTGCAACGTTTCAAATTTCATTTCAAATCTTGTATGTTGGGATTAAAAGACTTTTTAAAGTTGTTTGGAAGTTACTGCTGCTAAGCATAACTTAGTGCTGTTAGTGATATTAGTGAAAAATATGCTAAGTAGTTAGTAATGTCAGTTACTACTGCTAGTATATATTACTACTGCTAATAAAAGTTAAGACTGCTCAGAGACTTAGAAGAAATACTACTAAGTAGTTAATACTGCTAGTATAAAAGTTACTACTGTTAGTGTAACTTAGTACTATAGTATATGTTAGTACTGCTTGAGTAAAGTTACAAATGTTAGCATAAAGTTAGTACTGCTAGTGTAACTTAGTACTGCTGATGAAGAATGAAGAAAATATTCTAAGTAGTTAATACTGCTTGTACATAGTTAATGCTGCTGGTATAAAAGTTAATGCTGTTGGTTACAACTGCTAAAAGATTACAACTGTTAGAAGCGTTTCTACTATCAGAAGGATAAAGATAAGAGAAATGATTAAGATGAAGATTGTTTATCAAGATTACTTACGGTATAAGTATGAAATATTATTGTAAAAGATACGTATAAGTTATTTGTTTAGAAGATCATGATAACTTGGAAAATAAGCCTGTTAGGACTCCTTGGTGTATAAAAGGAGGTCCTAGGGTATAGAGTTTAAAGTACCAAAATCATATAATTCAGATATCTAGAAAAGTGTTATTCATAGCTTCAAGGTTTTGTAAACCCTAACACTATTAAGAGTGTTCGTTTTATATTGAGGCTGAAAGTTTTGTAAACTATTTGTTATTATTGTTTCATTGAAATTCTTCTTAGTGTCATTGACTAGATTCTGCATAGTCTTTTATATTCATAATCAAAGTTTCTATCATAGTTGTTTTGGATTTATTCAATACAACTTAATCTTATACAAGCTAAGCAAGATCTATTATATTGGAATCAACAAGTGGTATCAGAGCTTGTGAGAAGCTTTGAATAAGAAGAAACTTTACTACACACAAGATCTACTTTTTCAAGAAGCAATGGAATCTCAATCTACTCAAACCATCAAGATACCCATACTCCAACTTGGTGAATATGATCTCTAGAAGATGAGGATGGAACAGTACCTACAGTGCATTGATTACACTTTATGGGAGATCATAGAAAATGGTAATGCACCCATAGTAACAAAACTTGTTGATGGTAAGGAGACTGCCATCCCTCCTATAAGTGTTGAAGAGAAGGCACAAAGAAGGGCGGAGTTGAAGGAAAGAAGCATTTTGTTGATGGCCTTACCTAATGAACATCAATTAAAGTTCAACTCATACAAGGATGCTAAGACTCTGATGCAGGCTATTGAGAGCAGATTTGGAGGTAATGCTGCTACAAAGAAAACTCAGAAAAATCTTCTGAAGCGGCATAAAACTTTGATGCATCAAGCACAGAAGTGATTGAGCAAACCTATGAAAGGCTTCAAAAGTTAATTAGTCAACTAGAGATGCATGGTGAAGTTATCTCTCAAAAATACATCAATCAAAAGTTCTTGAGAAGTTTGT
>BQNB010067027.1:5011-34346 GCA_026074375.1 Tanacetum coccineum | reverse complement strand
CATTTGAGTATCATTTTCCCCCGACGGAAAAGATTTTAAAAAAAGGGCTACGAGAACTCACCTTAAGCAACTGTCTCCAACAGCAAACTTAATTCACAAGCAAATGTAACGACGCTCGCACACGACCTAGTCTAGTTAATGTCCTATTTTAATCATTAATTTCCAAAACAGTTTTCAGGTATGATGCATAGAGGTTAGACGCATGTTATACAATTATCTTTAACGTTTTAGTGGTGTGATGGTTGACGACTTAACTCCAACAGATACCATATCAGACCCATATCTTAGTACAATATACTTATATTATTTACGTAAAATAGTTAAGTAATATAAGTAAATTCTTATAATAAATACTTATAAGTATACTTCGATATGTCTATTCGGTACACTTAGCTACAATAAATATACCATTTATACTAAACAAAATGAAACGTTTGTTTACGTTAAACATTTTAGAAAAGTTTCGAGAAAAAATATATTTTTCATCTTTTAGTCGACTTTTTAAAATAATAAAATAATAATACTTTATTCTTAAAAATAAAAATCACGTTTTAAGTAAAATTCTAAGTATAGAATTTTTTACAAAATTTCGGCATGACTCGTACGTATATATGACGTTTCCCAATATTTTTAAACCTTATTTTCAAACAATTTTCAACATTTCGACACATTTCGACCAAATTCCAAAAATAACATTTCACGACGTTTACCATAATACCTTCTCAAAACGACTTTCAATATAACTTCACAAGTATTTTTCGCTTCTCAAGAGTTTGTCGAAACTCCCAAAACGACTACTTAACTCTTATTGGGCAATCCATTAAGGATTTTAGATAACCAAAACACGATCTAAGCCTAAAACTAAGACCCATTAGCATACATAAGCTCAAATCAATAAGTAAATAAGTAATCCGGACCATAATAAGCCATCAAATTAGCCACGGCTTATTGATGCTTATTGGGTTGTGAGCCATAAGCTCCAAAATCTATATACTTAAGCTTAAAAAAGCTAATAAGCTACGTATCAAATTTGGTTATCACCATAGCTTTTAATAATTGTCCATAAAAATACGACAAATAAGAGTAATACAAAAATACTTTTCTTTACCCTTTTATTGCCGCGGGAAATATGTTTAAAATAGCTATATCGAGCTTAAAAATATGCAAAATAAGCCATATACAAAATAATGTAATAGAAAATATATGTTTTTTAACAATCACAACCACGATATCAAGACTTACAAAACCCCCTTGTTCCTTTCTTAAGTTCGACGCAAAACAAACTCCCCTTTTCCATTCGTTTCGTTTTTAAATTTTGAGTTTTACGACGATCAACTTGTACAACTAACATCTATGCACCATTAACTATACAAAACGACAAGTTAAATTTAAATTTGCAATACTTACAAGAATGGTCTTCAAAATAAATTTCGATGCGAACTGGACTTTTAGAGAGAGAAACTAGAGAGAGGTTAGAGAGAAAAGAGAAAAGATATTTCTTAGATATTTTGAACAACTAACTTTTCCAAGTGGAAAAGTTCCTTATATACCCCGACACTTAAAAGTGACGCGCGGGATATTTAACTAGGACCCGGGCTCAGGTTTTGCTTGGGATTAAACCCGAAACATATACAATATTAGATTAACTATCAAGCCCGATTCCTGATACTTTCCTATTACAACGTTAACTAATTAATTGACCGAGACTAATATACATAATGAACGAACTTCATGTTCGACTCAATATTTTGAGGCTAACAATAGCTAAAAACAACAGTAACAGGCAGTGTACCCAATCAGTTGTAGCTTCGTTGGTAAGTAGGGTGTCGATTACTAAGAGTGAGAACGTAATTCCTAAGTCTATCAATATTTTAGTTATCTATGTTAGATTTAATCTATCCAATCTATGTTAATTCTATGTTAAACCTATGATAAACCTAATTCTAACGGTGAAGGGGGGTTCAGTCTAAGAGACTGGCACATGTTTAGTGGTGACTTAGATCTATTTAAAAAATGATAACACACGCAAGCAGATAATCAGAAGATAGAAGAGCGGTCAAGCCAATAATAAGAAAACAGTATTAACAAAAATGATTAATCAAATTAAAACGTAGATTTGTTTATTATAGTGCAATGAGTGCTTATTTTGAGGCAGCATATCATTCCAAGATTTAGGCGGTACTTCTTTTTAAAACCTAGACACGTAGAATTATGTCACAATTAAACGCATCCGTATAATGCATCCTATTTGCTGATTATAATCTATCTTATGAGATTAGTAATGGTGCTCTTACTAATCCCTAGCTCGTCAAGACTTTACCCACTTACTGCTTAACAGCAATTTATATTCTAGTAGTCCACTGTCCGAGTCTTTACCACGAGAATCAAAACGTCATTTGTTGATCCTAGGGTCACCTGCTAGTCCAACTTGGTCACTAAACCAATGGTAAAGATAGGTCAATATTTGTGATCCTTTAATTCTAGATATATATATATCACAATATGGAGAGCCATCCCAGTATCTAGCTAACTTGGTCGGTATCACTAGACCCAGTTGAATGATTGGTCGCATACTTAAGCACACAAACAAGTATAAATTGAGAAACATAATCAACAATCAACGATAAATTAACCGATCGATATAAACAAACCACACATTATTTTATCATAATCATGGCTAATACTTAAGGGTATTAGCCCTTAACCATTGTAATGTATACAAGCATAATAATGAACAACCAAGGTAACCTAACCGAGTTAAATGAATTATACCAAAAATTGAACGATTATTAAGAGTATAAGAGTTACAAGGTGTTTCCTATAGAATTAAGCGCGTTGCGAGACCTTCTTTGTTGTTCTTATATTTTGAAAATCAACTTTTATGGTTATGGTATCGTGATTGCATTTATTTCCCTCACTCGAGTAAACCAAGGGTTAGGATGAAAAGTGATAAACGAACAAGACGGATAAAATCACGCATACATGGCCATAGCGATGAAATAGAGATATGTGATTGCTCACATCCTCATTCGAGTAAGACCTTAGGATAGAGATTAGGAAAGGGAAAGTAAATGTAGTTAAAATAAAAAGAACGAAACAAATAGATTAAGTCCAAACAAATAAGGTACATTGTTGCTAGTAACTTTCTTGACCGTTCCCATGATAAAGACACAAATCATGGACTACTCCATGTTTAGTAGACACGAACCAGACTCAAAAAATATCTCGATCAAAGATAAATGAAAACAACCCTTATATGGCGTTCCCATAACGATCAACTCCCAATCGTCCATAATATACATACTTAACAAAACTTAGTGGCGATATCTACCACTTTATACAAAACTTTACATCGTTGATTTATAACACGTATCAACTAATAATCGATCCTTCAAATAATACTATCGGTTTAAGCTTTAACGAACCGACTATCTTCATAAATTTCTCCTCTTTTTTGTAGCGATTTTCTAATTTTTTTTGATTTTTTTAGCAATGTAACACCCCGCCTTACTCAGATAACAATATTATCCGCTTTGCCCGTAGTTTCATGGCTTTGCTTTGTGGCCCTCGTGTGAAGACTTTTGGCAGGTCACCCATACCAGTACTACTTTCACATGAGCACGCTTAACTGCTAGTTCCTAGGAACCCCACTCGCAGTAGACCACAAAACACGTTGTGTCATTATAAGGTGAATGTTATCTTATGAACCCAGCATCACTCCAGGCCACAACCGACGTGGGATTTGCTTAGGGTGTCACAATCATCCCCCCCTTCAGGACTCATCGTCCTCGATGAGGTTTGCCCTACCATCCTGAACGGCTCAGGAGTGGCTCTGATACCACTTGTAACACCCCGCCTTACTCAGAAAACAATATTGTCTGCTTTGCCCGTAGGCTCACTGCTTTGCTTTGTGGCCCTCATGTGAAGACTTCTCGGCAGGTCACCCATACTAGTACTACTTTCACATGAGTACGCTTAACTGCTAGTTCCTAGGAACCCCACTCGCAGTAGACCACAAAATGCGTTGTGCCATTATAAGGCGAATGTTATCTTATAAACCCAACATCACTCCAGGCCACAGCCGATGTGAGATTTGCCTAGGGTGTCACAAAACCAATACTTGCAATTCTCGGTGTAATTTCACTATATTCACGATCATAATTACTCCGGATAATTTCTTCCTTAATTCTTCATACTCGGATATACCAATAATTGTGAAAGTAGTAAGAATACATGAGTTTAACTACTTTTACATTCCTATTGCAATGTGCAATTTTCACAACCATACCAGAGATAAAAAATGACACAGGACACAAAAAATACTTACTTTACACTAAAGCAACTAGCAACTAATAAATTGACTTAATCTAACAGGGTATGCTAAGGTGTAAAGGTGTAACAAAACAAATAGTTGGTGAAAACAGGAATGGTTAACCAGGTTTTTTCTAGAGATCCATTACTCTTAAAGTAGAGTAAACAAAAGGGGTTTTATACTGGGTTAACTTGCCCGTGTTGTTAGTTAAATACACAACATAATAGGCTTTTTTTTTGGGGTAATCATAGAAATATACCAGTTTAAAAACAAGTTACTAACATCTAAATCCATATACTCATTATTCGTGTTCTCGAATAGATTATACCAAGCAAGTTCTAAAGTCTAAACAATATCACCGCGAACAAAATACTCAAATTTTGAGGACTTTTGGTAAATATTCGGAACAGATAAGGCTGAATCCTCACAATCACAATATCTAATAAGGGTTTTGGTGATGACAGGTAGAAACTAGTGATTTCACAAAAGTATAGGCTCCTCACTTTTTTTTTTTAATTTATCGCATATACTGTGAAAAATAGGATAAGTAGAGTTCTAATTCTCCTCCCCTACTTAAATTATACAACACCCTCGTTGTATAAACATAATAGTTAAAAACAGGAAATAAAAGAATTAAAACGAAAAACTCCCCTGATGTTTGCTTAGTATGATTCTCCATGTTGAGTTTATGAGCAAGAATGTGTGTCGTAAATGCGTCTGGATTCCAGCATGACTACAACACACATAGAATTCCTAATAATAATACTCCACCAACTCGTCGAATTTCTTTCAAGAGTCCTGTGTAAGATATAAGAAAACCATGCAATCCTGTCTCGGGTATTCTATGGTTAATAAAAAAATAAAAACAAAAATTGTATAGGAAGTCGATACGATGTATCCCAAAACCAGGATACGCCATAAGAAACATGTAAAAAGTATCTGAGTACGGGTCAGTCTGCCAAATACGCTGTATCATAAAATGAATACGCCGTATGGACAGAACTGACAATAATTTTTTAAATGCAGAAAATTAAAAACTAGATAATGTCTAGACAGTCAATACGCCGTATGGGTAGGGCAGATACGCCGTATTGATGTCTAGGAAGACATACTTGATAAAAATAAGTAAAAGCAGTCCGGGTTGTCTCCCGTAAAGCACTTTTATTTATAGCGGAGTCTTTAAGTTAGACTTTTGTTCAGCCTCCCCCCCCCTATTTTAATTCCCTTGGTGCGTGTCACGGTCCACCCTTCGTTCTTTTTTCAGAAAATCTCTTGGTAGATGTGAGACACGCTATCTTCATTTCTCTTCTAATCATTGCATTCGCATGTGTTTATAGCAATGTACTCTTCGTTCGGTCCTAATGAATATTTGTAACTTTAAACTTCTCGGCCTTGCACACCCTTTGAAGAATGAAAAAGAAATGTAAGGATAAAGGGTGAAAAGAAAGAAGCCCTCCATACACTTAGGCAGAAACCGGGTCAATACATATGTCGTCAGAAACACTTAGGTGTTGTCTGACATTGAAGACAGTCATGGACCCAGTGACGCTATGCACAAACCCCTCCCAGCCACTCACAGTCGGAAAGACTTTGTTTCAAAACTCACGGCGATACACTCATTTCTATTGACATTTTCACTCCGAGTTAGTTGATATTGAAAAGGTGGCACTCAGCTCCAGCCTCCGATCACTAAAATTAAAAGTGCACTATTAAGTCTAGGGCCAAAAGAGATCATCCATTAATCTCATTAGGACACTTTCCATAATTTAGCTTGTTATCTCACACAATGTGAATATCAAGTAAAATCATTAGAGTCCTACGCAAGATCCTTATGATTTTGCCAAAACATCCGAGTGATACTTAGGTATTCACAATGAAGATGGAAATCCTGCCTGAGCCAACATCAAACAAGCTCATGGTAGGTAACTTGTGCGATTCTTATGAATCAATCTTGTGATAACTGGAAAGCAACAACGGTGCGATTCTTTATGAATCAAACTTGTTCCAGGTTATGGATCAACGGTTAAAGAATTTTGAATTGCTTAAAACTCTCGATGTGTCACAAAACCACTTTAGCAAGTGACACGTCGATTGATTTTCAAATTAATTTTCTATATCAATCGGTGAGATAGTAACTCACTGGTTCACTCTTATCGTGCTGTCTGCTTTAAGACGTTCCGATAATGAGAACATGCTGAGTACGATGAATCTAATACTTATGTGTTAGAAAGATTCAATACTACAGCTGGAAATCCTGTCAAGAAGATTCTTCTTAAATTGAATCTATCTGATCACAGGTCGATCCTCACGGATTTGAAGGTTACTCCAACCAAACCTGGGCGAATGACAAAGCCATATTCGTCCCCCCGCTTTATTGCTAACTGTTTTAATGCAGGATACTTAAAGATGGAGGTGGAGGTACCTGATTCCAGCTGACTCACAAGATCTATAGCCACATGCTCATACCCGACCGACAAAACATAAAGACATCATGAAAGCTCAAGTACATGTTTCAAGACTTCCGCTACTCTGATACCGTACGTCTTTCTTGAAGTGACGAAGTATTAAAGTCAAAGAAGTTCAAAGAAGTTTCCGTCACTCTGATACCGAACGTCTTTCTCGAAGTGACGAAGTGTTAAAGTTAAAGAATTTCAAGAAAGATGCAACATTAAAGCTTTCCAAATCAACAAATCAAGAAAGGTATGAGCATGTCGGTCTAGAAGTCGCAAGTGCCAGTTTCAAGATTGGCGAGAGATTGTCGCTTGGTTGATGATCTCATGATGCTCTAGATCACATGTCAATTACAGTTCTAGGAAATGCTCAATCCAGAAATCACATTGATCACTCCTATACTTACAGGGGATCTCAAAAGGATTAGCAAGTCCTAAATATGAAGCATAGGGTTTGCTAGGTTTAAAGTTTTGTAAATTGGTGTGACCTCCCTTAGGGGGGAGTTTGTTGGGAAACACAAAAAGTGTCGGTCACTTCCATGTATGTATTAGTCTTTAGCTCGTAGTTTATGTATTGATTAGATTAGTTATCTTGTTCGGCCCAAGACCCATGGGGAGGCCTTGTATAACCCTAATGGGCTCGGCCTATAGGACATTTATATGCACCTTCTAACACGTGGAGGAGGGGTGGTTGTTTCATTTTCCATTTTTCACACACATAATACAATTCATCCATTCCATCCATCACAATCCACATCTCTTTCTCTTATTCTTGGTAGATCATAAGATTACATGTTTCTTAAATTGGTTGTTCTTCAAAAGAGGGCGTGGGTTCAAATCCCACTTCTGACACCAATTGGTATCAAGAGTCATGGCTACATACTCTTGGGTCGGTTATATTTGTGTCCAAATGGTCTCGCGTTAGTCTTAAATCTGTCACTTGTGTGTTTGTTGTCTCGTGTTTAAAGCTTATTATAGCTTATTTTTGGATTTTTTTCTTACTAGTGGCTTATTGTTATGAGCATATTCAAGGTTTTCGATTGGCTTATTATTTTATTGGTTTACAAGCTTATTCCTAAAGCTTTTTCTTGGATGCTTTTTGGTTGTACACGGTTGAAAAAAAAGGGGAGACCCAGATCCAATTTTTGTAGCATCCAAGGAGGGGTTTTGTTGTTTCGGTTGAAGATAAAAGCAAGGACAGACGATAGTACAAGCCAATCTAGACAGGTTTCCAAATAACCGATCTAGTCATTTTGTTGATCAACCGAACGAGTTCAAATCAACTCGAACCGAACGAGTCAAAATCTATGAGAACCGAACGAGTTTGCAAGCCAGATAAGGGTCAAACTCACTGAGTTGTGACCAAGATCGAACAGAAATATAGAAGGACAAAATCAAGACTCGATTTTAACCATAAAACAACAACCTACATCAGTAGCCATCAACTACAAGAACCATCATCCAAATCAACATAGCCTCAACAACAAATCCATATCTAAAACCTATTTCCCATCGTCACATATTCATCTCCATCTCCTTCAAACTTTAACAAGACTCGAAATAAATAAAAATATATCAAGATCTCAGTTGTTCGACTCATTCATCAAAATTATTCAAGATCATTATTGATCTTAATGAATCGAAACCCACCTCATCATTGATCTGTGAAGGTTCAAAACCCCCTTTAATGTTCGAACTTAAAGATAGTTGTATAACAAATTTGTTATCAACTATACCTTGTTTCGATTGAATCTTTCAAACAACAACCTACCCGAGACCTCTTTTTAAGAGATCTTAAAGATGACCATAAGCTGAAACTTGTTCTTGTTTGTGTGTCATGCTTCTTGTGGTTATATCACTCGCGTGACAAAGAACATATTATTGAGGAAGCTTGATTTGTTATTCAGTTTGGTGTATAAATGAGGAGGACGGAGATTTTGATGAGAAGAGTATTAGGGTTAGTTGAGAGCAGGTTGGGAGAGATGATAAGATGGGGGCGGAGGATTTGAGAAAGTGATTAGGGTTATGGTTGAGTAAAATTAGGGATTGTGACAGTTTATATCCTTAATTGGGGTTGGATCTGGTTATAATTTTGTGGTGGGCCGAATATTATTTTGTTGGTTGGACCGGTTGAGTATTAATTTTGTGGTTATCACATTGTTGGGCCAAAAATAGTTATTGTTATTGAGTTGATGGACAAAAGTTTATGTATGATTGGGCTGTGTAGTCAAAAATGAGCCGATTATGGTAAATTACTTGTGGCATCCGAAATTTTGTTTAAGTATATTGGGCTTAACGAAATTTAGGCTGCGAGTTTATTGTGTGGGCTGAGTTTGTGATGGATCCGGGTACAACAGTTTGAGTATTAAATGTTTCATATTAACACTAAATTTAGCTAAATGACTCACTTGGGATGATTTTTTTGCTATATTTAGTTGTTAGATTACATTTGTGCTCCGTAATGACAAAGCGACATCAGACGAGACGGGATCGACGCCTGATAAAAGTATCATGAGAAACTTATAAGGCTAGATCTGGAATTATTGTTTGGGATACGGAGTGATCGGTATCAAATTATTGAAGATTGAAGTGGCATCTCAGACGAAGGCGTGTTCTTATTTTATCTGAAAGTCGGGGTTACGCTAGATGCATGACTTTCGTGATAACTGTGCTTCGAGCTTAATTTTATGTTTGAAAACTTGGTTTATCTAGTTTCCAGCAGTCAAGGGGTGGATGGTTGATGACCTGGCTAACTATCACTTAAAGAAGTTATGTTGTAGGACTCAGTGTCACATGCTAAGACGTTGTCGATAATCGCAAGAGGTGATGATAGTCTCATACTTTGGGTGGGGTATTGAGTACTTAGAGATTTGCTTGGAGCACAAAAATCTCTACACCGTTCTTCCAACATTAGCGCAAGCTTAAGTCACAAGAACGGGAAATTCTACTTCAGTTTCAAGTTTGGTATATCTGGTGTACTTCATCAGTGGTTACTTCAAATAGCCTATAATTTGGTTGGTAAAATAATAGCCAGAGAGAGGTTATGAGTAAAGATCTGATCAGCAATTGATTTTCACGGGTTAGATCTAAGCTAATTTATTCCTCACACAAGTACTCAAGTAAATGCGCGTCCAAGGTGTTGCTGATTCCAACATGTCGAAACCAGCAAGGGGGAAGGAGACGATTCACCCTTGAGCCTTTGCCCTTCTTGTTCTTAAAAGCTTGACATGGAGCATCTTTCTTGAATTTTTTTAAAGTTAGGCCATGCCGGGAAGTCAAATGTCCTAACCGTAGAGAATTTCAGCGCTTTAAACTATGGCTTTTGGGTGCATTTCTTCAAACAAATGGGGGAAGTGATACCTTGAGAACTTTTGAATGCATTATTTGAATTTCCAGGGGGAGAAGCGGGGTTGAGAGATTATTTAAGGTGAGAAGGATACGTTGTTGATCCCAGTTTTGCTTACCCCAAACGATCAATAACCATGCTTATTCTTAAAGGGCGCTGTTACATTTTGATGTGGTATCCTATCCAATTCCGTTGTGCAACTTAATTATTTCTAATGCTGGTAAGAAAGCTTTGACAACTGCTAGAGAGATTGCTAGTTGGGGGGACGCTTTGAAAGCTTCTAAATAAATATTTGGTGGGCTTGAAGTGGGGGAAGCTAATTCATTGCTCGTTTTGGGGGGAATGCTTGAAAGCTTCTAAATCAAGAATATGCGGCAGAATTAGGGGGAAGCTAATCAGAAGGCTTTCTCCTTAACCAGAAGTGTATGGGTTACTTTGTTCGTGCCTATTACAGTATTTCTTCTACAAAGTACTACAAAGATGATTCATGTTGGAGTGCAGACTTGAAGTCAAACACCACAGAAGACGTCATCAGCATATGAAGCTTCATGGAAGTTCTTGTTCTTAATCATTATGTACGTGTTAGGAAATTATTGTAAATAATTCTGTATATCGTCCCGTGGGGGAAGATTGTTGGGAATTCACTTTTACGTGACGACATTACAGAATTGCCATAGTTTATCATAGTCACATACGCGAGGACTAGAATAGGCAACTATGTATAGTTTAGAGGCGTATGGGCTATATATATCCCTCTATGGCTTCCATAGAGGGGTTGAGTCATCATTTTGGTGTTGAGTCCTTTTTGTATCTTTCATTCATATCCATCTAATATCAACTTCATCTTCCATCTCACTACTTTCTCTCACTAAAATGGCTATCATGTGGTTTGACTCACCAAGACCACCGGATCATAGTTTTCGTAAATCTTACACTTAAGGTATGAACAAACAAATATTAAACATGATGGATGATTAAAGAAATACTTTTTTCTTACACTTTTCATTTTTATAAATGTAACAAAAAAAATTTACAAAAATTAATTAGATAAATTATTTTTGTATTATAAAGAAAAGTTTTATTTGAGAAATTATTCAAACATTCAAAATTTTGTTTTCCCCCTCAAAATAGATAGCACCTAAACCAAATAAACTTTTCACCACTAAAAAACAAAAAGGGAGCATCTTGACTACACCGAACGGTCCCTTTAAATGGGCGACAATCCCTTTATATATATAGGAACGTCGGAACGTCAGGTGTGTCAAATAGTTTCCTCTTTCCCTATAAATAGTGGCTCATTTCCTATTTATTTCTCACCTCTTTGTACACATTTTTCTTTGTTCTAAATCAGTATCTTAATCCCTTTCTTCTTAGATCATTTAACTTGTTTAAACTTGTTTACAAGTGATCCAATCATCCATTCAAGTGCAAGAGAAGAACACATGTAATCGTCAAGATACAAAGTGTTATAGTTGTTAGATCTGGTTATTATTATACATCAATCACATAACCTCAAATCTTGTTTAGTTGTTAGATCTGGTTAGTATTTTAGTCCTGAAAATACGTGAGTGATTCGGTTAGTATTTTAGTCCTAAAAATACACTTGTGAGTGAGAGATTGATTCTAGCTAGATTAGAACTCGACATTTAGCTTACTGTCAGAAATTGGTGTAATTGACGTGTTACATTTTTCTCCGCTTGAAAGGAGCTTGTTGACATAGTGAAGTGAACTCTCGATTCAGGTACTCGGGGAGTGGAGTAAGGAGAAGAGGAGCTTCGTTACCGAACTACTATAAATCTTTGTGTTGTGGTTTGATCTTTCTAACTCTATAATATTGTCTTTCATTTATATATCCTTGTTATTATTGTTTATTGTGTTCATATTTTGATTGATTGATCACGTAAACTCAGATCTAAAATCACTAATAGCGGGAGATTATGTTGATCAAAAAAGCACCAGTGGCATTTGTACATTCAAGGGATGTTGTTTAACATCTTGGTTTTCTGATAAACAAAGGCGCTTGCAATCTCCATGATTGAAGTCGAATACGCAAGCGCCAGATTGGCATGTCAACAAGCACTATGAATGAAACAAGCTCTTATCGACAACAACATCAATCTCGACGGCGTTCCGATTATGTGCGATAATAAAGGTGCAATTGACTTAAGCAAAAACCCCGTGCAACATTCGCGTATAAAACACATCTAAAAATCCGTCATCATTTCCTTCACAACAACGTTCAAAAAGGAAACATCTCCATCGAAAAAGTTTCATCTAAAGATAACATCGCCGATATTCTAACTAAACCTCTCAAACTCGAACCTTTCAATTATCTTCGTCTAGGATTGGGAATGATGGAGCACATTGGTGTGAGGGTTGTGAAGACTTCACAGAAAGTTTTACAATCCCCTAGGGAGTGTACCTAATCGTTGCAGTGTAGTATAGGCAAGACTCGGGGGGTTGTTATCGTTCTCTAGGGGAAGAGGTTGGGAAGGCTCGAACACGGTCTAACATAATTCTAAGAGGTTGAGAGAAGATTCTTTTTGTTTTTTTATATTTTATAGAAAGCAGGTAAATATCATGTTTTTGAGAGGTTGGTTTAATTGACTAATAATTAGACTAAATATAATCTAAACTACTGGTGATAACTTTATGATAAATAGATGTATTCACCTAATCATGCACTACTCCTCAGATTGCTTCTCCTAGATCTGTTGCCTTGTCACACTTGTATGATCTGTGTAAGTATTTCCTAGGTCATGAACGGATTACACGAACCACGTCTTATTTCATATTTTGTTAGGGCAACTCGAAAGTAAGGTAGTCATGACATACTATTACAGGCCCTAAGAGTATATTAAATGCATTTTGAAATATCTTAAGATGGGTCAACCATATTATGCGTAAGGTAGTATGAAGACTATTACCAATGGTATCCTTTCTACACTACTCGCGTTTCCCTAGACGTTTATGCCAATTTAATATCTTATGGCTAGTTTTCTAGAGCCTAACATGCACATCCATTAACAAGAAGCAACATCAAAAGGATCTACAACCTAAGTTTCATGCAATCATAAGTAAATACAAAGGAGGGTTTAGCCTAGCATGTTAAAGATAAAGCAAGAACATAAATCAATCAAACAACACATAGACATATTGAATGATTAATAATAAACAATATTACTTGATTAAAACATAGATTGAAGGTAGTTACAATAGGGTTTTGAGGCCCTAAAAACGACCTTAAAAGCTGCTAGAATGACTAGGGTTCGTCTCCCTAAAATTATACAAAGTTACACACTTAAAACCCTAATTTCGGTTTAATATATATAGAAAAATCATTGCGACGGCGTCGCTTTGAAGTCCTGAAGACGTCGCCACGTAGATGATTCTAGATCCTCTTTTAAGTCGGCCACGTCCTGACGTCGTCGTCATTTTCCCGACGCCATCACCAGATAGATTGCGACGGCGTCGCTTTATGCCTGTAACGCCGTCTCTACGCCCGGTATGCATAATTCTTCAAGAGATTTGGTGTAGGTCCGTAATCTTGTTCGTTTCTTCTCCAAATGAGCCCAAGTCACGTGTATTTCTTCCAAATTCCATCCAAGTGCTAAAAACCTAAAAACAAATGATTTAGCACATAATCTGGGCATATTTGCATGATTTAGGGGGTTAAATGACCCCGAAATAGTGTATAAAATAACACCTCATCAAATACCCCTACACTTGGGATTTGCTTGTCCTCAAGCAAATGGGCTTTTCTACCTAGACAATAGCAATATTAGGGGCATTTAACCTACTCTTTAAAATCATTTTACAACATAACCTTCTAGACCTCGTAATTAAAAGCACGAAAAGTATATACTAGCACCTCACATAAGTGTTTGGGATTCTCTCTTTCACTTGGGTGTATAATAAATTATAAGATAATAGGGAAACGGAAAATCAACACTCATTACCTGTCATAGCATATAAATTACCATGGGCTTGGTAAAGGATTAAACCTCCACCGCTAGGTGCAAGTATTATTCATTACTGTCAAAGAGGTCTCTTAAAGGGTTGTAGGGTGTAGCTGTAAGATAACATATATGGAAATGGAAATGGATGGGATATATTTGGGTGGCTTTGGGTGAATTTGGGGTGAAAGAGTTAGCTAATTATTTATACAAATACACACTGATTTGGTTGCTAAGCCAAAGACTCGGACAAAATATACAAACTCTAAAAAATTCTACATCAATCTTTTTCTTTTTCTTTTCTTGACTCTAATATAAACATAGACATAAGCAAATAGCAGCCCATACACATTTTTTACTTTTTTATATTTTTTTCCGATTCTTTTCTTTTCTTTTTCTCTTTTTTTGTACACTTTTGCCCTAACATTGCTTAAACATATAATACATCATGGGGGTTTATAGATACACCCCTACACTTGAACTTTTACATACTCGATAATTACAATCTAACTAATGACCCGATTTGAGGTGGATCAAAATAACATGGAGCTTATTGAGCTCTATTGGGGGTAATAAATTACTTTTTCTCTAATTCTTCATAAGATGAATACTACCATGAATCCCAATCGTCCCAAAACTGTATTTACAAGTATAAGAACTTAGAAACCGTGTACTCAATAATTAACTTGGGTTAAAATACTAATGTACTAAAGGTGAGTACATACAAGGTAGGCTAATGTGATTTGGGTGTAACAATTGGTTCAAGGGTGACAATGCTCTTCATTAATAGTCCAGTTTAACCAGAAAATTATGAGAACTGTGAAAAAGGATAGGCTCGGAGGGTTGTACTAGGGGTATCCTGCACTAAAAATGAGTGCATGGCAATGGTGTGGGATAATTATATAGTCGATGTGACTATAATAACAATTACAGGTTTAAAACATAGGTTAATCCTAGTGCCTCTTTTCTAGCAAATCCTAAAACTTACTATGCGATCTCAAGAAGCATCATAAAAACAAGTTCTAAAATTTAATATATTATCAGTACACTCATATAATTTAATACCGATACCAATGCTCCAGAAAAGGAGACAAAGACCATACGTACACATCCGTAATGACGAAATAGTCACATATGACTGCATTCAAACCTTAACTCGAGAAAGCTAAAAGTATAAATTATCTTGGGTATCAAAAATGGATACCCGAATTCCTAAAGATCTAAAGGCGAACCTCACATTTTTGGGGTGAAATTTTGAGGGTTTTTGTGCTAGTCATATACATTCCTATACATGAGACACTATTAATACTCGGTTTTCGTCGGTGTGTGTCATAAATTTTTTTAAATTTTGGGTCAAAATTACCTTTTATGCTATGTTTCGATATATTACCCATCATTTTAAGGAACACGCAAATGGCAATTGAAGGAATAGTTTCTAAGGCTTATTTTCCCTACACTTAAGTTGAACATTGTCCTCAATGTTCTTTAGAAGTACATGTAAAAACGAATAAAGGGAAAAGAAAACAAGTAAAAGAAATTAGTACTCCTATGGTTTGCTCGATAATGGTGAAGAAACATGAGATAACTGGTTAAATCTTCCTCTAAGAATCATCTAATGAAACTTCCTAAGAACTTTCAAGCTTATTCTCATCAAATATAACCTGTAAATCAAAGACAAAGACAACTAAACCAAGCATAAAATCCATGGGTGAATGATAAATACAACCTCATTAACTAAGTTTAGACTATACGAAAGCAATAAAGATAGGATGAAAATACTAATGCAGTCGTGGTTTTCTGCATGTTTCAGAAAAATTACAAATTTTGGAAATTATACAAAAGTTATTTTTCAAAAATTCAAGAAAATATGAATTTTACAGTATCTGGGCTGGCGACGCTGTCAGGAGAAATCCTGACGCCGTCTCCAGACACTGTAAAGAAAATTCTCTTTGTTTTCTAGAAAAAATTCTGCACAAGTATCCTATTAGTTATTTCCTATAAAATTTACTTTATAAACCACAAAATTGACTAGTATAATCATATGACTCAAAACAAACACACAAGACACACAAGACACACCTAATGAAAATAATAGATTGGGTTGCCTCCCAAAAAGCGCTTGTTTTTGTTCGAGTCACGAGCCTGACTTTACGCTTATTTGACGCGTAAAGGTGGGTAATGATACACACCATTTTAATAGAGGTATGCCACGTGAGGTGAAGGCAGTGTGTGAATGGTCAAGGGTTCTACTACCTTCATCCTAAAGCTACCCGAATCCTTTGGTTTGATGGGTGGTTTTGAAGTTGGAGAAAAATTATGACAAAGAATCAGGGTTATGTCATTCTCATAGAGATTATTCTCTAACGATTCTTTATCCATTCCGGTTCCCATCATCTTTATCTCGACTGCATCTTCATCTTCGTACTCAAGCTTATTTTCCTCAAATGAATAAAGTATTGGCATTTTGAGGTTAAAGTTTAGGTGTTGGTGAGGGGTTCTATAGTTAGTAGGTTCAATCTTAGAAATCATTGAGACCCTATGCACCATGGTAGGCTTGAGTGTTTCAGGGGTTACGGTAGGGGTGTGAGTAGGAAATCTAGTGATATTTTCTATTTCTGGGGAATGAACTCTTTGTGCCTCTATTTTGACCTTCAAGGTTGCTATTAAACTATCCGCAAGACATATAAATGTGTCTTTTGTTTTTCTCATATCTTCCTCCAATTGCCTAACTTGATCCTCATGATGATCAATTAAACTCAGTATTTGTCCCTCTAATTCCTCTTGATAAGGCCTTTTAGGAAACATAAATCCTACCTCATATTCCAATAGCACTTCATTCCTTATTAAAGATTCTACCCAACACTCCATACTTTCTAACTCCTGTTCCAAAGTGGCATCTATGTAGTCAGGACTTCCTTTTTCGAAAATGATTGGGTCGTTCCACTCTTCTTCTTCATATTGGGCCAAATCCTTGATGGTTTCCCATGCTTCTTTCGGCCTTAATTTTCTAAGTCTCTCGCCTGCTGCATGGTCAATGGCCATTTAGGTGGTGTAGTCGACATGATCATAAAAGATTTGAACTTGAAGCCATAGATCAAGACCATGGTGAGAGACTTTTCAGAGTAAGTCCTTAAAACAATTCCACGCATCGTAGAGAGATTCATCTTGATGTTGTTGGAACATCAAGATATCATTCTGAAGTTTAGCAGTTCTTTTTGGTGGAAAAAATTATGCGAGGAAACGAGTGGTGAGATCATCCCAAGTCGAGATGGATCCTGCGGGTAAACGATCAAGCTAATTGATAGTGTTCTCATTATCGGAACGTCTCAAAGCAGACAACACGATATGAGTGAACCAACGAGTTACTATCTCACCGATTGAATTAAAGAATTTTTGATTTGAAAATCAATCGATGTGTCACTTGCTAAAGTGGTTTTTGATGACAATCGAGGGTGATTAAATCATTTTAAAATTCATCAATCGTTGATCCATAACTGAGTACAAGTTTGATTCTACTAGAATCGCAGTCTGTTGTACTTTCCATGGTGTCACAAGTTAATTCATCAGAATCGCAAAAGTCACCCTAACCATGAGCTTGTTTGATGTTGGCTCAAGCAGGAGGATTTCCATCTTCACTGTGAATACTTAAGTATCACCCGGATGTTCTGGCAAAATCATAAGGATAATATGTAGGACTCTTTATATTTCTCGTTATTCACATTGTGTGAGATAGCAAGTATCATTTTGACAAGTGTCCTAATGAGATTTATAGATGATCTCTTTTGGCTCTAGACTCAATAGTGCACTTTGGTTTTAGTGATCGGAGGCTGGAGCAGACTGCCACCTTTTTAATATCAACTAACTCGGAGTGAGAAAGTCGATAGAAATGCATGTAATCTCTGTGAGAAATGAAACAAGAGTCTTTTGAGAGACCTTGAGTAGCTAGGGAGGGCTGTGCATTGCATCACTGGGTCCATGATGTCAGTCTTCAATGTAGGCAATCATCTTTGTGATTCTTGACAGCAGATGTATTGACCGGTTTCTGCCTAAGTATAAGGAGGGCTTCTTTCTTTACACCCTTTATCTTAACTTTTCTTTTTAATTCTTCCACCCCTTCAGCGCTTACCGAGACTTCATAACTAGTACCTTGTTGGGTTTGTTCCAGTACTAGCTCTATCTCAGTCGGCACTTTTCCCGATTCTCACTTTTTCTCTTTTTGTATCATACCTAAGGACTTCTACAGTATTTAGTGGATATCCCTGGGTAGACCCCTCCGGTTCTGGCTGGATCATAAGATTTAAATACCTATACCTAACCACCTTATAACTCCATAAATAAAGAACATGATCGGTCTTTTGGGGGGTATTCCATCACAATGAAGCCAAAATCATTGAAAACCGTTCGATAAAGCGTTTGATATAAATATCAAAAGATTTACACTTTGAATGTTTTTCATCATCACTAAAAGCTCCCCCTTAACATGTGCATCGTAATCGTAGTACATACTAAGTGTTAGAGTGTATTGAGTCCATTTAATAAAATCACATTTCAATACAAATTAGATTCAGTTTAATCACATTTTATCCCCTTATCCAAAATGTTAATCCCTTGATATTTTGGATATCAATTGATTAAACGTTCGGGGACAAAATGTCACACAATATCTAAATAGGAACATTTTAATGCTCCCTTTCAATATTTGAGGGTATATAAGATAGTGCTGAGTACAATAATTTGAATTTTTTTAAATTTACTAAGAAATTCTTGAAAATTTTGTACTCGAGCACTCCTTAATATTACCATAATATCTACACTACATATATACAAATTTCACAAGTTATTAATTATGTACAAGGTTTGACCTGTTATGACGAGGACATCATATAATAAATCATATGGTCCTTTATAGCAGCCGAAAGTCTCCCTCGTATGGTCTCCACCAATTTAATTTCTTCCAAGTCGCATTAATCCTCCTGGTCTTTAGCTTTATTTATCAATTGGATCTGGGATCATAGCTCCTGCTTTATCTCTATCACTTTGTCTCCAGATAGTCTGAGGCAGATACTTCATCCGAATTTCCTTTAGACGATCATTAAGAGCAGTCTGAACATCATTGAGAGTACCGTCACTGAACTTGTGTAGTTTATCAATACGCATCGATCTGTTCTTCTTGTCTTTGTTCTGGTAAATGAAACCTCTGGGATTGGAGTATGCTGTATAAGCTTCCCTTTGTTTAACATCTGATCTGTACGTATCCGGCTTTATGAGGTTGAGTCTTTTTTAGTAAACTCTCGACACTAATGAGGATCTTCTTACACGCCTTGGATGATAACGATTCTTGTAAACTTCGCAGGGAGACATTAAAAGTAGGCGTTCTTCAACAGTGAGATTTGTCAACTTACCTTGAACAAGAATAGAAGCAGCATTGTCTTCGATGTCTTGTATGCGAAGCCTGTTGAAATCGGCTTCTTTGAATGTATACAGCTTATCATCATCTTTACGAACAGTGATCCAATCCAGATGCTTGTAATTACGCCATTCGACTATTTGAAGCTTTGTGACAGCAATGATTCTGCGTTTGGAGTAGACATCTCGAGCAGATTCCATGTTAGCATCAAATCCATAGAATTATTGTCGTTTTCGCCCCTAATGTGAGATTCCCCAATGTGCATGTTTGTCGTAGCTAACCGGCACTTGACTCCACATTGTGTTAGGGACCAAATCTTCAATCCATTTGATATGCCCGTAATCTGTAGCCTTGGTCTTTGTCACTGAAGTTGTATATGTTCGGCTTGAGACACCACCACTTAGATACGCAAGGTCGTTGTTGATGAGTTGATGAAGGTATGACACAACGACCTCAAGAATTAGGTATCAATAGTAGTGGTTTTCGCAGATCATGAGGACATTGCTGACCTTCAGGGTTGTTCCAGTCTAATTGATTAGTGGTTGCCTTGTAGACTTCTTCAAAGAAATATTTAAGTTCTACCAGACTCTTGCATGATCCTTTCATCGGCTCGAATGTTGGACCGGCTAATAATTCTGGAGTTAGAGTATCAACTTTAAGCCGGTTCATCACGAATGCTGAGAAGTCAAGGGGAGTGTCCATCAACTAATTAAATGACTCACGCGGATCTTACATCTGGGCCAAAGAGCTTAGCCAAGGTTGAACAGGTCCATGAGCCTCAGGCAAAGTCTTGTACCAATCACGATCGGGAGTAGGAGGTTTTGCTGGTTTCTGAAACCAATCAGGAAGCTGAGAGGTCTCTTTATTGGGTTAATCTTCAGTAACTCCTATTCAAACTCCTGATGTGTGGGTTCTTACCATTTTGGCAGTGTGCATTGACTCCTCTGTTGAGCAGATTCGCCAGCCCACTTGTGTGAGATTTTAGACCCTTCAGTTGACTTGCCCATTTGTCCTTGGAGTCTTTTCTTTGGTTACTGGTAGACTCTTGGTTCTTTTCAGCTCTTTTCTTTGACCCCCCGGTTTGATCAGCGGAGGTTCTTTGTCTTTATCCTCATCATCTCTACGTCTTTTAAATGAAACAGTATCTCCATAAGTGTCAAGTATGAGCTTGTCACTTTCGTAAGCGTCAACCAGTGCTTTGTAGAGATTCTTTTGTTCATCAGATCTGTGGATTGACTTATTGCTCTCCATCTTGTCTATGAGAATCTTCTTCAGCTCTAATTCAGATAGGTTGGCGGCTATAGCATGAGATGTCTTAGATTCATTAGATGAACGAGTCAGAACCTCAGCTTCGAGTTGTTCATTGACAGTCTTCTCAATTTTTGACAAAATCTTAGAGACTTAAGCTTTAACTTGTTCCTTGACTTAATCCTCGATTATTTCTTAATGTTATCATCAAGTTTATTGATGAAGTCTGCATTTTCAGCTTGGGCTTCATCTCTGAGTCTTTTGGATTGTAACTGAACAACTGTTTTGACGGCTTCATGCATCTTGTTGGCAAGGTACGCATCAACAATGCCGAGAATTGAAGAAATTGCTGCATCAAATTGATTCGTTTGATTGAACTCTAAGAAGTTGTTTTCCAAAGTTTTTAGTTTATGGTCAAACCCAAATAAAGAGCCAAAGTTGGGAAGATCTTGTAGTGAGGAGCTTGGAACAGTTGTGGGAACTGGTGTTTGTTACAGATGTGTATTGAGAGGAGTGGGTGGTAGAGGAAGAGTTATTTTAGATAACAGAGGTGGCTCAGTAAAAGTTGTAACCGGAACATCTACTAGTAAAGTTGACTCAGTGTTTAGATTAAATAAAAAAAAAGTCATACTGTGTTGGACTGGGGTTGAGCATGTTTAAAACAAAGCCAGATGACACGAATAAAACTCTGCTTGTTGACCTTCTGGATTGACCAGAGTTATGATCACATGAGTGTCTTCTATTACTTGAGTAGTTTGAATGATAGTGAGTGGAGCATCTATTATTTTAGTATCTCTTCCCTCCAGATTGATGTTCACGTCCATGTATAATGCATCCACTTCTGCTTCTTCATTTGTCTCTTCTTCATTCATCTTATCTCCCTCAACATTTGCATCTTGAATTTCTTCATCACTATCTTCAATACATTCGTGGATTTCAACATGGGAAGGTGTGTGAACCGAGGATCAAGCTATCTTCTTCTTATCCTTTCATTATGTAGTGGATGTCTGAATCAGTTTGCTCATCATCATCACCTTGTTCTTCATCATCATGTTCATCATATTCCTGTCCATCATCATCTTGATTATCAACATCCTTATTATCATCATCATTGTCATCATCATCATCATTTACGGCTACTTCATCATTATCCTCCTCTTCACTAGACTTCTAAGAGATTTTTTATCATCAGATCATATGTCTGGCATCGGGAACCCAGGTATATCACCGCTAGTTCCCTTCATTACACCTTGAGCGCTGGCTTGAGAGCTGTGAGTTTGTATCAGGCTTCTTTTGTGGCTAGCTTCATTTGTTCAGCTTTAGTTAAAGCAACCTCAGATAGCACCGTTAGACCTTTAGCTTTAGACGTCTTTGCGGGTTGCTTCTTCTTTGCAGTTTTAGCCGCCTTTGCAGAAGTCTTGAGTCTTTTGCCTTTAGTTGGAGGAGTCTTTGACATGTCAGATCCAACCTGCTTCTTCTTGACACTTGCTTTAGTTTTTGGTGGTTCAGCTCCTGAAGCAATGGCATAGTATTCTTTGTAGGATTCAAAATCTTTGATGGCTTCATTCGTCAATTTATCAGGCAAAATGGCACCATACAGTGTGTCCTCATGCCTAGAGACAACCTTGATCGTGGTGAACAAGTAGTCATCCATGGCAAAGTGCCCATATTACTTGTTCTTTCTTGGAATTTAGATTGAATCCTGAGTCATGAAGAAGGTTGACGATGACTTTGTGAACGAGGGTAGTACATCTCAATTACTCCTCTTGACATTCTTGTTCTCTACTGATAACAAAGTCTTCACAGAAGGTAGGCTTAGTTACATTCTTTTATGGTACATGCCCAAAGACTTGAGCTTAAGATCGTCGAAGAACTTTATCATAACGGAAATTTTTACCACCCAGACACTTGTTGATAACCGTAACAAATGATCTCCAGGGTTGATGCAGCTTGTTGACATTGACATCGATGATCATTTTTATCTCTCGACTGTGACCGAGATCTCTGAGAAATGTGAGGCAATTGCCTCTTCAAAGGGTAGTTATCGGAATGTGATTAGGGAGTTTAGGGCATATTTGAAGCATATATCTGAAGTACTCAAGATTCACAATCTGTTTCTTATTGTTTATCTTGAAATGAATCAAGTGATGATGAACTGTAGCAGAGGCCCAAAACTCTTGCATGTCACTTTCTAGAACATCCACTGTGATCTGGAATGCCTTGTAAAAGGGAGTGAGTTTCAAAACATCATAAACCACTTGAAGAGTTGCTTCTTTGGAGTTGAGGTCTGAGCTTAGTCGAAGATTACTTTGCAAACTTTGTAGTTCGATTGGAGGAGTGACTAAAGCGTCATCCAATGCAATTTATTGATCTCTTGTGATGTCCATAGTCCTGCTTAAAAACATCAATACAGTTTTTATATACAACCAAGTTTATATATAACTATATAGACCTTTTATGTGAACATTTGCTGTTTATATTTGATGTGAAAATTTTCTTAAGTATTAGACCTCTAATACTTTTAGCACTTGCAAAGATCTATTCCTTGATGGCAACTTAGATAGTCTTATATGCTTAAGGGGTAAGGTTACCTTTTGACATTGTCGCGAATTCGTTGTTTTTTAACCTAGTAGAGAATTTAGATTACCTAAGTGGGATATTAGTTAACTTTGATTATTACTTGCTTTAAGCCTATTTCAACTCAATTAGATTAGCATAATTAACCCATTTTTATTTGCCGCTAATTAAGTTTAAGTTTGCCTTTCAAGTGAAATTTGATTTCTGACGTGTTGTTGGTCTAAATCTATTAAGATCGATTTCGTTCCTTAAATTAGGAACCCTAGATCGGGTCCTTTAACCAATCCACTACGAGACGGGTCCTTTAAGAAATAACTAGATCGGTGTTGCCCAAACAAATAAGCTAGTAGTTCCCCAAATAAATTCGAATTGGGGTCGTTTTTGAGAAAGGGAAAACTTGATGGGTCCATAGGAGATTGACTAGATCGATCCTTAAAATGGATGTGGTATTAGATAAGGGTTACCAAATGAGGACGATGATTAGATCGGTTCCCAAAGGAAGTTGACTAGTTCGGTTCCTTAAGGAAAAGACCAGATCTGTTCTTTAAGGGAAACGACTAGATCGGTACCTTAAGGAAAAGGACTAGATCGGTTCCCAAAGGTTGTACATAGATCAGTTTCCAAAGACACTTGACTAGATCGGCTTTCAAGAGAGATGACAAGTTCGGGTTTCACATGTTATAACTAGATCGGTTCCTAATGGGACACGATTAGATCGGTCCCCAAAGGAAACCGACTAGATCGGGTTCACTCAAAAAATTCATAAGCACGATTCAATTGCACTTAGACTTGTTCAAATAACATTCGTAGTATGAGAAAAACACATGATAACTCATTGAATCCACACAATCATCAAAAGTATGCATGAAATGAGCACTTTTACCCAAAATAGCACATTTAATCATGAAACTACAAACAAGTGTATCATATTATCATTCAAGCTCATTCTAGGATAGATACACATGCATTTTATTACAAAACCCACAAACATTGTACATCATCTCCTAAAAATCTAAATTTTTGAGCAAATAATGTAGCTAATCTCATTCATATGTCATCCACACATAAAACTGTATTATATGAGTCTTCTACACTCCAAAGTAATCATAACCCTTCAACCAATTTGATGATTTATGCACTTTTGATTTTGAGAAGGGTTTTTGAGTTCAAAGTTGAATTAAATCCCAATTCCTTTGAGGTATGACATGTTTAGGAAGTGTAGAACAAGTGTTTAGTTTTACCTTAGGCTTGAGAATAACAATAGATGGAGATGGTGATGTGGCGGTTTGATTGTTGAGTGAGGGCAGGCAGAAAATAAAATATATGTGTGTGTTTGTGTGTGTAGGGAACGGGGTGGAATAATTAAAAAAAATTCAATTTTAACACATTTGGCCCCTCAAGTTTTGTACTTTTTCCATTTTGCATACTTAAGTTTTATAAGGCATATACAAGTTAAACAATTAGCACAAAGAATCCCTAATGTTTATACTATCATACCTATAGACTTAATTTATACAAAATACTCCCCAAAGGCATAAACACATAACATATAAGGCACACAAATGCTAGGCTCAATTATCTTTCCTTAAAAGATATCCCGTTATTGTTTAAAACCTTTTACCATTAAAACTCATTATGATTATGAAGAAGATATTTGACATTTTCTCCCCCTCAAACAGTGACCCGTTTTCTATTTAAAGAGTTGTAGTCATTGTTTGAAAAGTAAAATGTCTTTGAGAAAGCATTTTCTGATGAAGCAATGTTATATCTTTGAAAAACAAACACCAAAATAAGATTTCTCTTATTTTAACACATATGCGCACTGACACGTACACGTATGGTAATATAGGAAGCACGGGTTGTGATGCAAAGTAATCACAAGCCTTTGCAAGGTCATAAAGTAGACCATGCCCGAGAATAAATTCCCGTTGAGAGGTCAAGTTTCCTTTTTGACTAAATACTTGCCTTTAAGATGATGACCGGGTTGCTATCTGAAATAATAGCAAGCCATTTTTGGCATGTTTTAAAAACATTTGGAACTTCTGCTCGAACTTCATTTACAGCCTCGTATCATTATTGAATGACATTTCTAAGACCGTAAATGTTATTGATTTTCAGAAGACATGCCATTATTACCTCTTTTTATATTTTTCTCATTTTTAAAATTTTTTCTTTGGTTTTAAATATTTTATATCTTTGTATTTTTGATTTTATAAAGTTTTCTAAAAAAATGAAAAATCTTTATGATTTTTTATGGTTTTTACTATATATTAATATGATACAGGATATTTTGAATTAGGTACCACCCTATTCTTCCGCTTCATTACCAAGTTGTTTTAGAGTTTCTGGCGTTAAAAATTCGCCATTCTGGCGTGTTGGTTAGAAATTCATTCTTTCTTACATGGCTTTAGTGAAGATGTGCGCTAGTTGATAATCTGTGTTGACAAAGTAAAGCTCTACTACTCCATTCTCAACTTGCTCTTTCATGAAGTGGAATCTAATGTTTATATGCTTTGATCGAGAATGTCTAATGTGTTGCAACATAAGGCAATAGCGCTTTTGTTATCACAATACATTGGAATTTTATTGAATCCAAGGCCATAGTCGGTAAGCTGTGATCTCATCCAAAGGATTTGAGCACAACAACCAGACATAGCAATATATTCAGCTTCCGTACTGGATATCGCAATGCTTTTCTGCCTTTTTGATGACCAGCTAACAAGTCTGTCTCCTAATAATTGCATACTTCCAGATGTACTTCGTCTAGTATCTTGGCAACCCGCGTGATCAGCGTCTGCATAAGCTGTTAGAGCAATAGAAGAATCCTTTGGATACCAGAGTCCCCAATTTACGGTTCCTTTTAGGTATTTAAAGATTCTTTTTACAACATGGAGGTGCTTTTCGGTAGGCTTTGCCTGATACCGGGCACACATACATATAACAAATGTTAGGTCTGGTCTACTGGCTGTAAGATACATAAGGGTGCCATTCATTCCCGATAGTGTGTAGGATCTATGACTTCACTTGTGTATCTTCATCCAGTTTGGATTTCTTCACCATGAGAGTATCCACGGGGTCACTAGATTCGTATACATATTTTTTCAACGATTCGGAGATATTTAGAATGGTTTATAAAGATTGCCTTGAGACTTTGTGAATTTGTATAGATCTGTTCCCTAAGAAAAATGTATATTTTGCCCCCATCATCGACATCTTCAATGAGGAACACAATCTTTTGGAAAATTGTCACATAATTCAGGGTGTAGTAGACGCAAAGATTAAATCCATCAACGTAGTTTTGTACATGGGAGAAAGATCTTATGGACTTGTTTCTTATGAATAATGTCGGGATCCACCGGATTCCTTTAGGGAGATTTCCTAAGAACGTAGAACTTTCGCCCACAGATCGTACACGCGCGAGGAGCTTGTTTCAACCCATAAAGAGCCTTCTTAAGCTTATACACATGATTCAGATTGTCTTGATCCACAAACCCGTCCGGTTGGCTGACATAAACTTCTTCGCACAGAATGCCGTCTTTACATCCATTTGGTAGACAACCATATTCATGTGAGCAGCATATGCGAGGAAAATTCAAATAGCATCAAGTCTAGCCACTCAGATCAAAGGATTCGTCAAAATCAAATTCCCTTTTCTTAACGGTCTACCACGAGCAACACAAGCGAGCCTGGGTTCTGTAGAAATTCATCCATTTCATCAAGTTTTTCCTTATAAATGCCATTTTAAAAGAATGACCATCACTTTATCTGGACGAGGAACAAGTTCCCAGATTTCAAGACGTTCAAATTCATTCAGCTCCTCTTGCATTGCTTCAATCCAACATGATTGAGTTAATGCGTCTTTATAAGTCTTTGGTTCAACTGATGAGAGAAAGGCATCGTAGTAACAAAATAAGGCTTGTTCATGAAGTTGGAGTCTTGTGGAAACAGGTCTTTCGAGTTCACCGATGATGTTGTCTAAAGGATGATCCTTGGTCCATTTGGTAACGTGTTTTGAGTAAAAGAGCAACAGCGCTTCACAATAGTAGGCGAAACATTCGAGAAGATTGCTTTCAGCTGAATTGTTTTTCTGTGGAATTGTAATACCAAAGAATGGATCGTTATTCATGTATGCAACATCTAAATCATGATTGTTTCTTCAACATCATTAGAAAGAATATGACAATGAGTTTTCGGTGTTTTACTTGATTTGAGTAGTACTAGGTCATGGTGCATACTTGGTCAAACTGTTGTTGAGGAAGGTGACCGATTGATACATTGGAAACAGAGCAACTATTCATCAATTTAGAGCAATGACTTCAGGGGCTGTGGTGATCATACACTTGGTAGAGGGTGACGTGGAGTAATTCATCAAATAGTAGTTGAAACAAAAAGATTCCCAATCACTTCCGAAGGAGGTACATAAGATGTTAAAGGGGAGGGTTTGGCACGATCTGAACTGATGTTATAGGAGTCATTTCATGACACGTGCGGGGTCCTAAACTACTGTGTTTCAGGAAGCCATCGAAGTCAGCTCATCAAAAATCTTACATGAATTGTCTATCAATGATTTTGTCTGGTATCGTCGGTTTGTAATTCGAAATGCTTTCTTTGTGGGTGCATAGCCAATGAAAATATCAATATCAGCTTCGTTGTAACTTACCTAAGTTCTCGCTATCATTTGTCGGATAGCAGAGAGCACCAAATACATGGAAAATGATAGGTCGGGAGGTTTGTCATGTAAAAGCGGTATTTTGCCGTGACGAAGACGTACGATGGAACAATTTTGGGTGTAACGTGCGGTAGCAACTGCTTCTGCCCATAAAAATAACAGAGCTTTTTGCATAAATCAACATTATGCGGGCAGCTTCAATTAGCGTACGATTTCGTCTTTCAACGACACCATTTTGCTATGGAGAACGAGCAACTGATGTTTCATAAGATATGCCAACATTCTCATAATATTCACGCAAAGTTTGATTAACAAATTCAGTTCCATTATCTGTTCTGATGCGTTGGACAGGTACTTTAAGTCGCACTTGGATCATCTTGAGAAACTTGATTATGAAATCTAGAGCTTCATCTTTTGACCTTAAGAACTTAACCCATGTAAATCGAGAGTAATCATCAACAATGACGAGGATGTACTTCTTTCCATTAACACTTGCGACACGCATTGGTCCACAAAGATCCATGTGCAAAAGATAGAGTTTTTCTTGTTTGGTGTCTTCAAATTTAGATTTGTGGGGTTTCTTCTTGCTTTTCCTCATTGCACAAGCAGAACACAGATGGTCCTTTTCAAATTTTAGCTTAGGGAGACCTCGAACAAGACCGTGTCTAGCTAAATGGTTGATTGCACTAAAGTTCAGATGAGACAAACATCAGTGCCATAGCCAAGACTTAGTCTTTATGGCCTTTGACAAGAGACATATAGGAGAGGACACCATCATATCTCCAATAGACAGAGTATACAGATTATTGCCTCGAGATCCAGTTAATAGATCAACACCTTCTAAATTTTGAATGAAGCAGGTGTGTTAACGAAAAGCAACTTCAAGGTTCGAATCATAAAATTGCCCAACGAAGAATAAGTTATGTCTAAGTCCTTCCACTTAGTAAACCCTTGATATTGTAACATTTCCAATTTGATAATCACCATATCTCCAATAGACAGAGTATACAGATTATTGCCTCGAGATCCAGTTAATAGATCAACACCTTCTAAATTTTGAATGAAGCAGGTGTGTTGACGAAAAGCAACTTTAAGGTTCGAATCATAAAATTGCCCAACGAAGAATAAGTTGTGTCCAAGTCCTTCCACTTAGTAAACCCTTGATATTGTAACATTTCCAATTTGATAATCACCATATCCCAATATCTTTGACACGTGATCATTTCTGAATTTGACTGTACCCAAAAATTTATTGACAAAATTGGTGAGCTAAAAGCGATCTCCGATCATGTGCTTAGAGCAGCCGGAGTCCAAATACCAGAGAACAATTTGGACGACCTGCATTCATCAAGAGAGGAAGATGGAACATC
>BQNB010067026.1:25000-30689 GCA_026074375.1 Tanacetum coccineum | reverse complement strand
TAAAAGTTATAAAAATTCTGAAAAAATGAAATTAAATAAAGAAAAAGTTAACAATTCTAAAAATATAAAAATGCCCAAATTCTACTGATTATATAAAAAGTAATTAAACTTATTAAATTTAAACCTAAATTAATTATGTAATTAACTAAATGCTAACAGTGAAAAGGGAACAAGGACAAACGGGGTAACAGGCTTACTAACCACAGGGACTAACAAAGCTAACAAGAAAAGTCAAAATTACACAAATGGTCCCTGAGTTGGACCCCGATTACAAAGTGGGTCCAACAGCTTATTAAGCAAAAGTCAAAGAAGCAAAGTTGTAAAGGGGCTTGAGCTTATCATTTTCTTTAAAAGGGGCAAGTGCTGAAAGGCTCACAATAAGCCAGAAATGTGAGCTTAATGGGGCTGCAGAACTTAATAAGCTTATTAGCTTATTTTTCTTTTCTTTTTGGTATTTAAGCTGACAATAAGCTATATACTATAGGGAACAGATAATAAGGATAGGGGAGTCCTAAGTTTAAGCTAAGTTATCTAGAAAAAGCCCTAAATAAGCTAGAAATGAAATAAGCTTATGAGACAGTTTTAGAAAGAAAACAGAAAAAGTGCTACTTTAAAGGCTAAATAAGCTAAGCTAAAGGAGGAGTTAAGCTACAAGATTACAGGGACTTAAAGGACTACCTATAAGCTATAAATAAAAGCTAAAAGAACTAGGGGCTTAATACAAAATAAGCTAGAAAAGAGGGGGCTTAATATGGTGCTCAGCACCAGGGGAAATTATGGCAGTGGCTAGGGGCTTTTTGGGCTTATGAAAAATAAGCTCTTAAGAGTTTTTTAGTCAAAACAAACCTCAAACAGATTAAAAGGGGTGGTAAATGAGCTTATTTTCAAAATATTAGCTATTAAGGTAAGCTTAAACAAGCTGATAATGGGGCTTAAACTTGAAGGTTCTTAAAAAAAATGGCAAAGCCAACTTTGACTTATACTTGGTCAAGTTAAAAGACAGCACAAAGGTGGTTGGTGAATAGGCTAGAAATAACAACAACAAGCACACAACTAGTGTGCTTAAGCTGCATAAGCAGCTTGAGCCTTTAAGCTCATTTATGCTTATTCAAATTTTGACAGAAACCAAAAGACACTTAAAAATTTATTTTAGAACTAAAAGTGGTGAATTAAGTGATCTAATAAAGCCCACACACTCAGCCAAAGTTGGCTGAGTGAGCTTGACCCATGATAAACCCCTGGTGACCCATTTTCAGGTTAAACCAAACACCCCCTTAAATATATAAAAGAGCTTGTAAACTGTTTTTTAGTTAAGAACAGGCTTAGAAAAGGTGATTACAAGTAATGGTTATCCATTTTAACACATTCTTATATGATTTAAACAGATTTAAAGAACTTAAATTAGACTTCAAATTTCGACAATGGCACTTTTCTCAAAAACTCTTAACTTTTATTTAAACTGAAAGTGGTTACAACATAAAGCTTTAAAATGACTGAGTTACACTTAAATGATTAAAAGAAAGGCTTGGAATTTAAATTTAAGCTAAAAAAAACATAAAAATGGTGTGTGTTGATCAGCATGGCTCTTGGCTCTTCTTATACAAGTCCCAAAGGTCTTCTTTTGTGCTAGCTGTGTTTGTTATGTGTGTAGAAAGTCCCTCATGCAATCCTAGCCCTTAACTTCACTTTATACACAATCTCAGCCCATCCGAATTGGTTGTGGGTTTGTAGAATGGCCAACATGGCAGGGCTTAAGGGTAGGGGTGAGTGGGGAAGGGGTGAGGATAGCTGTAGAGGGTACTTGGGAGGTGGTATGGCAAGAAAAACCATGGGAGAGGGGTGGTAAGGGTTTTGGCGGGTACGGGGGGTACTGTTTTTATGGTTGCAGGTTTAAAAGTAAACTTTGGAGATGGTGCAACAATAGCCCTCCACCTTTCTTTCTCTTTTCATTTTCTTTTTGGCCCGTTTTTAGTTATAAAGGGAGTTTGGAAAGTGACCACTTTAGTCCCTGCTGTTGCCTAAGTTTTAGTTATAAAGGGAGTTTGGAAAGTGGCACAATTGGCCCTTGTGGTTTTATAACTTTAAAAGAATAAAAAGGTTAGGGTAATTGCAAAACTGCCCCTTTGGTTTTAAAAGAGAAAAAGTATTGCATTTTGGCAGATTAAGTCCTTCTCTTTATTTTTCCATTTTTCTTTATAAAACACTTTTAAAACTTGGCATTTTTGCCCCTAAAGTTTTATAAAAAAGGATTTTGGGCTTTTGTTGGGCTTGGGTTTTGTATTGGGCCCACTGGGTTTGGGTTTGGGCCCAATAAGGTACAGGTTTGGTTATTGGGCTTTTTCAAGCCCAATAAGGTTATGGAGTGGGTTTTGTGTGTACAATGGCTGAGATTGGCTGTAACTGGGCTAGGATTGGGCCTTCAAAGTCTTCACAGTCTTTGTCAATTGCACACAAATGGGCTGTTGTAATTGATTGAGGGCCCATTTGGTCTTCACAGTCTTCATAGGCCCATTTGGTCCTCACAGTCTTCATAATTGATCTATTGGGCATTCCCTGCCCAACCAGATGGTTAAGATTGCATCGAATAGTAATTCTTCAGTTCTGGCTCCGGTTTGACTGCTTGATTCTTCTGTATTGGACTCTGACTTTGAATTTTGGTCTTTGCCTTGATTTGCACAGTCTTTCATTCCATGCTCAAGTTTGTCATTTGGCTTGTTTTTTTCTGTCTTTTTGTTGATATCCACTTCCTGCACAATACAAATGCAAAACAAACATATATTTGGCAGTTTTTGTCTGTTTTTGGTCATTTAAGCTCGTTTTTAGAGGTAAAAGATATGTGTAATTAAGCACTTATCAGTGATCGTAAGAGGATTTTAAATATGAAGATGATTATTATTCAAACGATAATCAATCTCACTATTCAATCCAATTACAAATTTGGAATATGAACATGAAATCAAGATTAGGATTTATATAGATCACAGAAATATCAATCAAATAACCATAGATATTTTTCCGTGTCTACATGTTTAACCATCCTCGGTTATTACATAAAATCACAAAGTCGATTGCAAGACAACAAGATTAGTCATCAAATTGCAATTCACACTTGCAATGAAAATGTTTCATTGAGTCTAAAGTGTTCAAATATTGTGTTATTAACTATGGTCAAATTATACATGCTAAACTTAACACACTCTAAGTAGGATTGACGACTTATGAATTTCCATCAGGAAACTCATAAGTACTCCAACTTGATAAGCAAGTCTTGGATGTCATTTTTGAAAAATCAAACCAAGAATCCTTATTACTTATATAAGTTTCTCTTGATAACCTAATATCAACACCATCTCCCAAATAATAGAAAAATGATCCTTCCCCAAATTTGGCACATCCACAGATCGATGGATCCGTCGTCCTAGATTCATCTTCGATTTAGGTAGATCCGTCGTATGGCATTAGATTTAAACATCTTCCTCTTGTCAATCTCTTGCTTAAAATTCTAACATACATGTAATTAAACTTTAGTTAATCATCATTTATTTCTACAAAGAAACAAACACAAGATCTATTGAGGTAAATAACCTTAATTAGATTTCTTTCATAAAAGATATGCAAAGGTGCATTCTTTGAACACTCTCATTGTAGAGCATTACACATTGTCACTCTTAAGCATACTCCTAGGTCCTAGATGACTTATTCTCTCTTATACCTACAACTTGCTTGCTCTCTCATTTAACCTTAGAATTCCACACATCTTGATTAGGATTATGCGAACCGAAATTAAAGCATGTTAGTTGAGTCATGTTAGGCCCTCTATGAAAAGATAATACAAAATTTATCTTTGCTACACTTCATTAGGCAAATATAGGAATTATATTTTGTCTAACATGAGAATGACTACTAGAGAATCTATTGCACTAAGAAATTCAATTTGACCTAACGGTTGAATTGCTTTCAAGAGTGAAGTTGGGTTCATGGTATAACCCATAAAAATGGTCGCGTTTAGCCTGAATTAAGCACCACTAGTGATAGTCTCATATTCATTCTCTAACTTAATTAAATGTCTCTTCCTAAATATGCCTAATGATAGGCTACATCGATAGACTTTGTATCTCATTAGGAGTGCACACTAAGCAAGTAGAAATTAGATTTCTCCTTAGTCAAACTAGACAACATGCACCTCACATATGTGCTTTGAAGCATTAAGATGATAACTTGCTCCTGTCTGATGCAATTATATGACTTCATGATTATTTTGATGCTCAACAATTAATTGCATATCTACTAAATGCATGTCTATTATAAAGGGGTTTGTCTTTTTCTAGCAATTTGATAAAATATCTCTTAGTTTATCTAAATGACACATGCTCCTAAATGTTAAATGCTAACATGTTTTACATGATGATTACATTTAAAATTATCATGTTTAGTTTGCGTCATCTTACATGACTTACATGTTAATTGTGCATCGACACTATGTTAGGTTGATATATGACAAATAAGGTTTAGATGTCATACCGTCTTACACATTAATCTTGTTGATTATTGCATTGATGCATGCTTAGATAAACTTGCATGCTTATATCTATATGTCTAATACATCTATGTATATATCTTCTCACACTAGAATATCTTTTTTCACGTCCGGGTCACTAATCTAAATTTTCAAAAGAGTCATAAATTGGTCTTAAATCTTCTAGAGTCTACCCTCACACATTTCCTTAATCATCATCTCCCTTTCTTCCAAATAATCAACTCTTTTTCACAGAAAAGTTAGATGCAAATCTAATACCCTTCCAAGTAGGTTTTTGACAACTTATATATTTCATCCGAAATATTCAAGTATCTTTAACTTGCAATCGCAAGCGTTAAAGGTCATATCCAAAAATCCCTATTCAAGCCTTTTAACAACATAAGTTAAAACACTCTCCTTTTCTATTCGATGAAACATTCTTTCTTTTTGACGAAAACATTCTTTCTTTCGACGAAAACATTCTTTCTCTTCGAAGAAACATTCTGTCTCTTCAACGAAAACATCCTTTCTTTCCGATGAAAACATTTTTTATTATTCAACAAAAACTTTATCTCTCTTCGACGAAAACACTCTTTGTCTTTCGATCACACATCTTCCTTCTCACTTAACTACGCCTCTTCAACCATAGAGATGGCTAATCTGTTAGGATTATGAAAATCCATGTAAAAGACTTGGTCACCCCGTGTTATGTCTAGCATAGGTTAGCTCGTAGCTTTAATATTAATCGTTTAATTATCGTATGACTTATGGTGTTGGGCCGGGTCTTTACCCACATGTTAGCCCACTTAGGGGCACAAAACTCATGTATATATACCCCTTTCCAGCCATGGGAAGGGGTTGGTTGATCATTTTGATAATACACACACTAAAGGTGTTTTTCTCTCACTAGAACTCACTTTCTCTCTCTACAAAGTAGGCCAACCCCTAGATCATTGATTGTGTTATGATATCCAATATCCTACAATTGGTATCAGAGCACATGGGATGATTAGCTAGATTGTGTGTGCGTTTTCTTGGTTAGTTTAGATCAAAAGTTTGGTTTTTGAAGGTTTATGGTCTTATTCTTGACACTCTTTGATTCTCACGTTTGTGATGTTAAAGTTAGTGTTTTTATAGTTGTTATAGCCTTCTAGGATCAAGTTGTGCAAAAGA
>BQNB010067026.1:0-20000 GCA_026074375.1 Tanacetum coccineum | reverse complement strand
CTGATGACTGTGATGCTTTTGATTCTGATGTTGATGAGGCACCTACGGTACAAACTATGTTTATGGCTAATATATCATCTGCAGATCTTGTTTATGATGAAGCCGGTCTATCGTATGATTTGGACATTCTATCTGAGGTACACGACCATGATCACTATCAGGATGCTGTTTGTGAACATCATGAAGAATGCAAGATGCATGACGATGTATAACCAAACTACGTTGTTGACTTACATGCCGATTATACGAGTAATAGTAATATGATTCCGTATGATCAGTATGTAAAGGACAACGCAATGCCAGTTGTACAAAGCAATGTATCTTCTGTTACAAATGATGCATACATGATGATATATAATGATATGTGTGAACCTCATGCCCAGTCTGTCTCTAAAATAACACGGAACATAGTAGTTGATAAATCCCTAACTGCTGAACTTGAAACTTATAAGGAACAAGTTGAACTGTATGAAAGACGGGCTAGGTTTGAATTAACGGAAAGAGAACAAAAGATTGATGAACAATTAAGAATAGTTATCACTGACCGTAACATTAAGGAAGAAAATTTGAAAAAGGAACTTCATTCTGTAAAATTGCAACTTGCTTCTACCATCAACCATAACAAGTCAATGGTAGAAGAAGTTACGTCTTTGAAAAAGGATTTTAAACAGAAAGAAAACAAATACCTTGAAGAATTTTTGGACATGAAAGCTTTAAAAGAAAAGGTCAAGGATAGATTATACAAACAAGACCAATCTCTTCAAACAGTTCACATGTTGTGTAAACCAAAGCCCTATTATAATGAACTGAATAAGGTAGCTATTGGTTACAAGAACCCCTTATGCCTCACCCGTGCAAAGCAAGTTCAACCTGCTCTATATAATGGTTATGAAATTGTCAAAAACAATCATGTCTCGGCTATAGTGCACAACACAGAGGATACCCTAGAGATAGCTAAAATCACTAGGAGAAAAATGCATGACAAAATGAAAGACCCTGAGTGTGTGACTCATAAGGTTAAGATTGCACCACCTGATTACTCAAAAGAGAATTATTTAGCGACCTTCACACCACAAAAGCAATTGACCCCTGAGCAAATATTTTGGTCTCAAGACATCATCAAGATAAAAGCAGAAGCTCTCAAAGTGCAGACCACAGCCTCAAGACCAACCAAAGCATTGACAGTGTATCCGCCAAATACACCTGCAACGCTTGTCCCAAGGGTGCTTCCAACAAAGAGTCAAGTAAAAATTAACATTTTTGCACTAATACAACTCTTTTCAGACTTTGAAAAAACCTGTAACAAGAGAATTACACCAACGGGGCTCACTGAAGGGGAAAGGGGTTTTGAACAAACCAAGGCATGTTATCTCACCGAGGTGATTCCATTTTTCAAAACACTTAAAGAACAATTTTGAGGGCATTCAAAAGGCTCTAACAAAAGAAGTTAAAGAAATGAAAGAAATTTTTGAAGAGTATGAACTAGGTTGACCACACGTTGTAGATAGGAAGCATGATGAATAGAGAGCAAAAAAAATCTTCTTATTGCAAAATGAAATTTTAATTGTTGCTTGCTTGTTCAAAGATGTTTTCATGTTGCCAACGAATTAGAGCTACTGTATCGAGTTTTTTTACTGAAATGCATGATGCCACCCAGTCCTTAAAGCATGTTGTCTAGAACTTGAAGTTGAGCTTTCTAATTTACGTGATAAGATTCAAAAGGATAATCATAATGAGTTAATAAAACGGTTTCCAATCTTAAGGTAAATCATTTAAATCTACAGTTAAAATATCAAAATCTTAAAGCAAGTTTTAGAAATGACACATCTCCACCCACTCGAGATGTTCCTGATTTATACTTAATTTTTGTAATCAAAAAGATGAAAGGCTCAATTCAAGGAAAAGACAACGCCATAAAAAAATTGAGAATGCAAATCTCTCAATTGAATGAAACCCGTAGTAAAGCAGACCGTACACTTGATTTCAGGACCTTAGACTTTCAGATCACTTAATTAACTAAAAAATCAATGTTCTTCAAGAACAAAATGAGCTTTTTAGGGCAGAAAATGGAAAGATTAAGCAGCATTACAAGGAATTGTATGATTCTATTAAGATCACGCGTGCTAAGCATCTAGAACAGACAACTGCCCTATTAACTGAAAATGAGAGTCTAAAGGTCCAAATACAGAATAAGCTGTCATGTGTCAATAAGGATCAAGTAAAACCAAAAGTTCTTGCACCAGGAAAGTATGCTATAGATGTTGAACCTATTCCCCCTCGCAATAGGAACAATAGGGAAGTGCATCTAGTTTGTCTCAAACACCTTAAGGAAAGTGTAGAAACCCTTCGCGAGATCGTAGAGGAAGCTAAGGTTGAAAGACCATTAGATAGCTCACTTGCATCAGCTTGCCGTTACACCAAACACTCTCAGGAATTGTTAGAATATGTGATTGGCACTTGTCCAAAAGCCCTAAATACACGAGATAACAAGCATGCTTCTACCTCTTTACCTAAGAAAAAGCAATTCACTTTGAGAAACAATGTGCAATGGCAAAATAACACACACAAACTGAAGACAACTTGAAACTTCAGAAGACTAATGTCCTTGTGCCTCCTTCTACAGGAGTAAACAGTTGCACTGACGCTAGCAGATCACAGCCTAGGAGCAATACCAAGAAAAATAGGATCTTGCCGGCTAAGAGTGTCAACATGAAGAAAGTAGAAGAACACCCTAGGATAATTAAGTCTGAGCTAAAACCATGAATCATGTTGATTCTGTATTCCTCCTAAGCGTACTGTAATTAATTCGAATTCTCATTCTGTTTGCCAAACATGTAACAAATGCTTAATTTCTGCAAATCATGATATGTGTGGTTACTTATTTGAACTCTGTGAATGCATCCCCCTTTGTTAAAAATGTTATGCGTAAAGCTAGGCAAGTTTGGAAACCTAAGCAAGTCAAGCAAGTATGGAAACCAACAGGCAACATACTTACCACTGTAGGTTATCACTAGATTCCCACAGGAAGAACATTCACGTTAGGAGAGCAGTGCCCTTTAACTAGGCTCACTAAACCTAACAAAGTGTCAGCGATTGCTTATGCTAACCCGAGGGAACCCAACCATAATTGGGGATCCAACTTTCCAAACTCTCTATCTTCGTATGTTTTCAAATGCAGGTCATGCAGATCATCCTTTGGTATTTGGACTCAGGCTGTTCAAAACATATGACAGGGGATCGCTCGCGGCTTAGGAATTTCGTGAAAAATTCATCGGGATGGTTAGATTCGGGAATGACCACTTTGGTGCTATGATGGGTTAAGGAGACTACGTTATTGGTCAAAGTATGATCTCCAGGGTATACTATGTGGAAGGACTGGGACACAATCTGTTTTCTGTCGGTTAATTTTGTGACTCAGATCTAAAAGTTGCCTTCAGGAAGCATTCTTGCTACGTTCGAGATACGGATGGTGTTGAATTAATTAAAGGTTCTCGTGGTTATAATTTATACACCATCTCGATTGAAGACATGTTGAAGTCCTCTCCAATTTGCTTGTTGTCCAAAGCCTCCAAGAACAAATCATGGTTGTGGCATTGGCATTTAAACCACTTGAACTTCGGTACCATCAATGACCTTGTAAGAAAAGATTTAGTTCGAGGCTTACCTAGATTGAAGTTTGAGAAAGATCATCTCTTTTCTGCGTGTCAACTAAGAAAGAGCAGAAAACATACCCACAAACCCAAAACTGAAAACACCAACTTGGAAGTTCTTAATACCCTTCATATGGATTTATGTGGACCAATGCGAGTTCAAACAATTAATGGGAAGAAATACATCTTAGTTATTGTTGATGATTATTCACGGTTTACTTGGGTTAAGTTTTTGAGATCGAAAGATGAGACCCCAGAGGTTGTCATCAAATTTCTGAAGCAAATACAAGTCGGTCTCAACAAAACTGTTAGAAACATCCATACCGATAATGGCACAAGATTTGTCAATAAAGATTTGACTGATTATTATGAACGTGTCGGCATTTTTCATCAAAAGACAGTTCCGAGGACTCCACAGCAGAACATCGTTGTCGAAAGACAGAACTGTACACTTGTTGAGGCTGCTAGGACAATGCTGGTCTTTTCCAAGGCCCTGATGTTTCTATGGGCAGAAGATATGGCTACTACATGTTACACCCAAAACCGATCCCTTATTCACACTCGTCACTGCAAAATCCCATATGAGCTGGTGCATGACAAGAAGCCTGGTCTTACCTTTTTCAGAGTCTTTGGTGCTCTTTGTTACCCTACAAATAACAGCGAAGATCTTGGAAAATTACAACCAACAGCTGATATTGGAATATTCGTTGGTTATGCACCTAGCAAGAAAGGGTATAAAATCTACAACAAAAGAACCCGACGTATTATGGAAACTATTCACGTGCAATTCGATGAGCTGACTGAGCAGATGGCTCATGTATAACTCAGTACAGGACCCACTCCTATTTTTCTGACGCCTGGAGAGATAAGTTCAGGGCTCGTACCAAATCCGGTTCCTGCAGCTCCTTATGTACCCCCCACAAATAAAGATCTGGAGATTTTATTCCAACCAATATTTGATGAATACCTGGAACCTCCTCGTGTTGAAAGACCGGTTTCTCCTGCTCCAGCAGTTTAAGTTCTAGTCAACTCAACCGGTACACCTTCATCTACTACCATTGATCAAGATGTACCTTCTCCAAGTCATTCACCATCATCTTTGGCATTACAATCTCTAAGTTTACATCAAGGAGTTGTAGCTGAATCTCCTCTCATAGAAGACAATCCTTTTGCTCCTATTGATAATGATCACTTCATAAATGTGTTTGCTCTGGAACCTAGGTTTGAAGCATCATCATCCGGGGATCTTAGTTCAACCGAATCTCCTTATGTCTCTCAAACACTTCATCATCTCGGGGAATGGAGCAAAGATTACTTGTTGGATAATATTATTGGCAATCCCTCTCGATCAGGATCCACCAGAAAACAACTAGCAACCGATGCCTTGTGGTGCTTGTATAACTCTGTCCTGTCAAAAGTCGAACCAAAGAACTTTAAATTTGTAATAACTGAAGATTGCTGGTTTCAAGCCATGCAAGATGAGATTCATGAATTTGATCGAATTCAAGCATGGGAATTAGTACCTTTACCAGACTGTGTCATGATTATTGCTCTCAAGTGGATCTACAAAGTTAAACTTGATGAGTACGGTGATGTTCTAAAAAACAAGGCTCGATTAGTGGCCAAGGGATATCGACAAGAGGAGGGAATTGACTTCGAGGAATCATTTGCACCGGTTGCACATATCGAGGCTATTTGAATCTTCATCGCCAATGTCGCCAGTAAAAACATAACCATCTATCAGATGGATGTCAAGACAGCATTCATTAAGTTGGGCGACGAGTTAAATTAGAGGATAGAAGTCTATATGTTAGTCAACCAGAGGGATTCGTTGATCCAGATCATTCGACATATGTTTATCGTCTGAAGAAGGCTTTGTACGGTTTAAAGTAAGCCCCTCGGCGTGGTACGATACCTTGTCACGATTTCTTCTGGACAACAAATTTTCCAAGGGTGCAGTTGATCTGACATTATTCACTAGGAAAACAGGCAAACATATTCTTCTTGTTCAAATATATGTAGATGATATCATATTTGCCTCGACCGACCCTAAGGCGTGTGACATATTTTCCAATGAGATGAGTTCCAAATTTCAACTGTCAATGATGGGACAAATGTCGTTTTTCTTAGGTTTACAAGTTTCTCAAAATCCCGGAGGCATTTTTATTAATCAATCAAAATTTGCCCTTGAAATATTAAAGAAATTTAGGATGGATTCGTGTGGCCTTATTGATACCCCCATGGTGGATCGACTTAAACTGGATGGGGACCCCTTAGGGATTCTAGTTGACCAGACTCGATTTTGTAGTATGGTCGGCTCCCTAATGTATCTCACTGCCAGCAGACTCGACCTTGTATTCGCTGTATGCATGTGTGCTAGGTATCAGGCTTCGCCTACCAAAAAGCACCTTGAAGCACTTAAGCGGGTCTTTCGGTATCTCAGAGGAACCATTAATTGGGGTCTTTCTTATCCAAAAGACACTGCTATGGCACTATCGGCATATGCAGATACGGACCATGCAGGTTGTCAAGACACACGAAGAAGTACGTCAGGAAGTGCTCAGTTCCTTGGAGATAAACTAGTCAGCTGGTCCTCAAAGAAACAGAAGAGTACCGCGATCTCAATAACAGAGGCTGAATACATTTCCATTGTAACATTTCTCAATTTTAGGTCATTTTACGACTCCTATTATTTGTTACTATTTATTTTAGTCCGATACGCGTTTACTTTTAATTTAACTTTTAAGCTAAATCGCGTAGACTAGAAATAAATCATTTAATGTAAACGATCACCAAATAAATTATGGTTTACGTCAAACAAGCATTATATAATTATTAAGAAGATAATTATTAACTTTGCATATTTTATTTTTATTGGTCACGTAAAAGGCTTACGTTTCACAATAAAATACATTTAGACACACCCCAAAAATACCTAGACTTACCTAGACTCAAACCAATACCCACTTTTAAACCTTAAACACAAAATTAAATCAATTCTTGTGTTAAAAGCCTATGTTGGCCGAATGAGGGGACTAAAGCAACTAGAAAATCTCCTAATGATCCCTAAGTACTTATACAACCCATGTTTAATTAAAACATGTACAATATGTTCCTAGTTAGCCTATTACCCAATGGTTAATAACCATTTTACTCCCTCTTGTGCCTTGATACCCGCGGCTAGCCAACATTAACACACAAAATCCATAAGATTTCCATAATCTTGGTAAATCTTGTACCAAAACCATGTAATTAAGAATGGTACTAGGTTATTTTAACAAAACCTTATGTGATTAACTAGAAACCCCAAAACCACTAGCCTAGGGCTCGGTTTGGTTTGTTTAAGGAACTAGGAGATGTAACTAGTATTCTTGCCTATAAATACTCACACACATTTACCATTTGACACTCTTACAACTCACACACACTCAATCAAGTAAACCATACTTATTCTCTCTTATCTCGGGTCAAAAACCGCAAATAAACACCTTTATTTATCTCACTTGAACTCACAAACCACGCTAGGGCTTCTATAATAAGTCACAAGAAGGTTTACGAGCTAATGTTGGTTATTTGATAAGCTTGGAGCTTAGGATTGGGTTATCTCGATCGTGTACGCATTTGGATGGCCATATTACTCGCATACCCTCAAACCAAGAACTCTAGGAACCTTTGTAAGTCATGTACAAACTTATACGTACTTGTATCATGCATTCTTTACTTATTTACTAGTCTTCGATCACATTAGTTGGTAACTAACAAGTTAACGTGACCATATATGTGCAAATGCAACCATACATGGCTCACGCACTTGTGCATGCTCATATAAAATACTTGTGTGGTGCTAGGACGCGATATAAATGTACAAAATAATCGAATATGGACTAGACACTTTCATTTAACCTCGGGCAAGGAAAATAAGGTGGATACAAAACCCTTATACTCGAAATACATAAAAACCACACGTAAACATTTCAAGTAAACATGACATATTGGCTTAGGAAGGAGTATACGAAGTTAACAAACATTTGCATGTGTTACACGACCTTTATATAAGCTAAACAAACTTAAATATATTGCTAGAACTAGTACCGAACCATATATGTTGCTAAAAGAGTAAATGGACCACTAATGGGCCTTGTTAGGCCAAGACAGGCCCAACAGACCATGCAGTGGGGCCCATGAACTAGAAATAAGCTCTATGTGCTTATTCAATAGCCTAATGTGCTTATTAGGGCTTATATAGGCCCTATGTATTTTTAAAAACCAAAAAAGACCCATAATGGGCTTGGTAGCCCGTTGCCGTGACCCAATAAAGCCCATAAGCCACAAATAAGCTTAGACAACTTGTTTGTGAGCTTAAGCAACTTAAATGACTAATAATAAACCTATAAAAGTTATTAGACCTTAATAGATCAAGCCCAAGTACTTAAAATACTTTCGGGCTCATAATTGGGACCAAAAGCCCATTATCGAAGCTTAATGGCTTATTAAATAAGCCAAAAGGTATAAACAGCTTAATCAGACCCAAATAAGCTTAATAAGATAAGAGAATAAGTTGGATCAAATGAGGAATACTTTAATGGACTTTTTGCAAACCTTTCGGGTTAAGGTTATTAGGCCAACGAACCCAATAAGCCCAAATGAGCTCACTCGAGCTTATTAATAAGCCAAACAATTTCTTATAACTAAAATAAGCTTAATGAGAGCTTATGTGCCTTTGAAAACTCAATTGGACCTTTAGATTTCTTATTGGACCTTAACGAGTCCAATAAGGCCTAACGAGCCAAAATAAGCTCATCCGAGCTTATTTATAAGCTGACCTAGCTTATGTAGCTTATTGGAGTCTATTAAAACCCCTTGCCACTTTTTAGAACTTAAACGGGCTTAAATTGTGATTTTTACAAGTTAAGGGACTAAAGGTGTCAATTCGTAAACAAGGGGGTTAAAACTGCCAAAAATAGATTCTTTAGGTCTAGGGGCTGTTTCTGTCATTTTTTAAACTTAAGGGGTTATTTAAACGGTATAAGGACAAGAAGTGTAATTTTGTAAAGATTGAAGGACTGATTTAAACGGTATAAGGACAAGAAGTGTACATATGGAAACTTAAGGGTTTAAAATGTAAATATTATATATTTCATAAACATAGGGACTGATTTGGTAATTATAGAAAACCTAAGGGTATTTTATAAACGAAAGTGATTTTATTAAACACTTAACGAATCGGACGAATTATAATATTATCGGATATTATACAAGTTAAAACACGACTTAATAAATATGAATATTTATTAATAACGTTTATACATATACGAGAACGTGTGTAACCGTATGCTTTCCCAAGAGCCATCAAGTAAATACAAATACAATAAACATATGCACCACCACACAAGTGATAACAGTATATATATCAACTAGCAAGTATTGTAGTTTATTAATTAGTTTGTTGCCTAATCTTGTAGACTAAGATTTGCCGAATTTACTTAGATATTTGACGGTGTATGATTCATTTGCATTATCTTGGATATATTTATATTCACAAAGAACTACTAATAAAGGTGAGTTTCATAGCCGTGTTTTACAATTATTTAAATGATTTACATCTTTTGGGGTGGAGAACATGCTTTGTTTTACAAATTGGATGCAAGTGTACATTTTATACTATGATTAGTGTTTGCCTACGTAGCGATAACTACTGAGCCCTTTATCATGATCTGTCAATTACTAGATTGTTGAGCGCGAAGTTATAAATAGATTATTTAGGATTGACATCCCCCGTTTGTATGAGTAGCGCCTCACTGTTGCCGGGTGCCAGACAATCAAACGTATACCATGTCGGATTTGGGATGTTGCGGGTTAGAACATCATTTAGGGGCATTTATTGGCAATTTATTAGAATTTATTACATCATACATGTCGAGTTCAGTGTCATGAGCTTAGGACAAGTATATACTTTTTATGATTGTTTGCATCTGTGCTTAAATCATAACTTGGAATTCTCTACGGTCCTTCAATTGATTTTACATTTTAAACGTATGAATTCACCACTTTTATGTTGACGTTTTTTTTAAGCTGTTTTTCTAGGTCAATTAGGCACGAGGTGCAAGGGATACATTGGGGTCACTCTTTGGAGAGTCAGTACTAAAGATTTGGGGCGTATTACATTTTAGGAACATTTGTTATAAACCGAAATATTTACTTATATTATCGAACAATTTGAAGCCATGAGCTTATGTAATGAACAAGTATTTTGTTAATCTAATGTATCTTTTTAAAATGACATGTTTAGTGGTTGTTCTCATATCTTGTGCTATTGATCTATGAAGTAACGCCCTCGGATATTCAACATTTCGCTGCAACCCAGATTTGGGGGTGTTACAGATAAAAATGGTGTTTTAGCATTAGTAGTTTACTAAGTGCTTACATGATTGATATACGCGTATATAAATTATACTACGTATATTACTCTAAGAGTCTTATAAGTAATACTTATATACATTATTTTTGTTTTTACAGCAGTCATGTCTTCTGCATCATCTGCGGTTACCTACACTTCTGTCTACACCGACTCTGAGCCAGGCAGAGTCTTCTAGGGAGTCGATGAGGAGATATCTGATGGAGGTTCTCTACGAGTCATCGTATTAGGATATGATGGACTCCCTATACAGCCGGTAGCCCCACCATCACCGGATTACATACCTGACTCCGAGGATCCACAGACACCACCAGTACTACAAGATGAGGATGAGCGTGAGCCTATGTTCATACAACCACATGATCCTGACTACGTACCATAGCCTATATACCCTAAGTATATACCATTGGAGGATGAGCATGTATTTCCGGTTGAGGAGTAACCATTACCTCCTGTTGATTCACCTACTGCCGAGTCACCAGGGTATGTTACTGAGTCGGATCCCTAGGATGATCCAGAGGAGTATGACGATTATGAGACAGATGATGGTCCGGTTGACTATCGTATGGACAGGGGAGATGATGGAGACGATGATGACGGCGATTCATCCGCGGATGACGCCAATAATGAGGATGGGGACGAGGAGGACAAGGAGGAGGAGGAGGAGGAAGAGCACCTAGCTCCGGCCGACTCTGTTGTTATCGTACCTACTGTTGAGCCTGTTTCCCCACTTGAGAGAACAGAGCCTATTATACCACCACCCTCCACTGACATTTCTACCACTCGAGCTAGGATTACTGTCCGGCTTCATACTTCCATATCCCTTCCACCAGAGGCAGAGGTTGAGAGACTTCTAGCCATGCCTACTCCATCACCATACTATCACCAATTTGATTCTCGAGATTTCTTTCCTCCCGAAGAGATTCCACCACCTAAAGACACTGAGACTAACTGTCGAATCACCCCATTCTAATATCTCCATCATTCATCATAGTCTTCATCACTGGTTAGGTTTGTCAACTACACCACCACCAGATTACCCCTTTAGTTGATTCTATCTTCGCAAGTTAGATAACTCATTATGGATACATCCACGACCACTGGGAAGTGACCCAGTCCTAAAAAATAGGAAACTAATAAGTCTGATGCTTGTATGGAATGTTCATTTCTGGAAATCTTAAATTCCAAAATTTTTCCATTATATCCTGCAATGTAATACCACGGATATGTATTACTTTGTTAGAACTTGTGTCAAAAATAAGAATCCATACAATGAATGTTTCAAATTATTTCAATACCACAATGAATGAAAATTTTAAACAATAACTTGGTGATATCATTCATATTATTTGTAAATGATATAGAATGGCTCCCAAAAGGACATCAACAAGTCTGCAACATCGACAATGGACTACAGGCCGCCATCAGGATATAGTTTATTGATAAGTATTGTTGCAACTCTTTAAGAAGTTGCCAACATAGCCCAGAGGTTAATGGATCAGGTAATAAAGCATGGTTCTATGCAAGGAACCAATGATCACAAACAAAAGTTTGATGATAGAAGGAACCCCACCAGCAACAACAACAACTATCGTAACAACAACTATAACAATAATTACCACCACCAGCAGAATAGAAGGCAATAAAGTGTTAGGACTCATGCTGCCACCTCGACTAAGAACAAAAGTAATACTGCAAAACAAAAGATAACGCAAGAACCTTCCTTGGTTACAAAATGCACCCTAACATCATACAGGAATTAGCACTTCATGTGTCAGACTTACTCTCACTCTATTATATATATCTTCACTCTCTCGAACCAGAAACTAATGGACCCTCGGACTACTAGATTAGATTCCTAGTTATAACTTTGTTAGAACCTAACCACGTGATGTGTGTATAAATAACAACACTGTCAAATTTTGACTAAGTAAAGTATGTAAGGCAAGTTGTTCATAGATATAATACAGATATAATCCCCGTTATACCTCACTTGTTTTAATAAACCGTCATCCAAGGTTGTACCGAGATTTTGTTAAACCTTTCGAAATTTGACTTATGCCAATTAAACTCAGTAGTTTCGACGTCATTATTAGTATGAATTGGTTATCCAAGTATCATGCTAAAGAAAGTCATCCACATCCCAATCAATGATGAAAACTTTGATTATCCGAGGCGATCGAAGTAAAACTTTGACAAACCTCATATCTTGTATAAAAACCGAAAGGTATATATCCCAGGAAGGTTAAGTTATTTCATAGCCCAAGTAATACGGAAAACGACTAGAAGACATACCAATAGTCAGAAAATTTCCAGAAATTTTTCTTGAAAATCTACCTGGCCTTCCCCCAGTTCGCCAAGTAGAATTTCAAATCAATTTAATTCCAAGAGCGGCACCTGTAGCCCGAGCACCTTACAAATTAGCTCCTTCAGAAATGCAAGAACTGTCAAACCATCTTCAAGAGTTAGCAGACCGAGGTTTTATCCAACCAAGTACTTCACCTTGGGGAGCTCCTGTCTTATTTGTTAAAAAGAAAGACGGATCTTTCAGAATGTGTATCGATTATCGGGAGTTGAATAAACTTACTGTAAAGAATCATTACCCATTACCCAGGATCGATGACTTACTCGACCAACTTCAAGGTTCGAGTGTTTACTTGAAAATCAACTTAAGGTCTGGTTATCATCAACTGAAAGTAAGGGATGAAGATATTTCCAACACTGCTTTCAGAACAAGATACGGACACTATGAATTTTAAGTAATGCCATTTGGTTTAACTAACGCGCCTGCTGTATTTATGGATCTCATGAATCGTGTGTGTAAACCACACTTGGACAAATTCGTAATAGTGTTCATCGATGATATTCTTATCTACTCTCGTAACAAAGAAGAACACGCAGATCATTTAAGAATAATTTTGGAATTACTCAAAAAGGTGGAATTATATGCCAAACTCTCCAAGTGTGATTTCTGGATCAGTATCGTGCAATTTAATGTCTCATTATTCTTCTTATGATTTTGGAAAATCATACCGCCAAGGAAACATCTTCTACTTAACACCATTTTGATATCATGTTTTATGCTTAAGTAAGATGAATTTATAACATCTCAATTAAAGATGAATTAGGACGACTCATCATTTGAATAAGGAAATTATAAACCACCGAACTATAAATTTATAAATTCTCAGTTACAAGGATTGGGACGCCTCTGTTTGTAAATGACAAATTATAAATGAGTGAACTTAAGTGTATGGCATTCGTACAAACAATTCTCTTTCAATCCCGTTTGTACAAATAATTTTTTTTCGATCATTTAATCATTATAGTTATTACCATCATACAAATAAGTCTCTAGACTTCTTTCAATTTGAAATTTCACTAGATTAATTACAAACATCACTCCATCATTCAACTAAATCTCGGGACGAGATTTCTGTAAGGATGGGAGACTATAACAACCCGTAATTTTAATCAATGTAAATATCCATCTTTTAAATTAGATGCAATGTACTATCCATCTATTAAAGTATATACCACCTTTTACAGATGAAATTTTACGCTTTGATTCGAATATGTAACATAGTTTACATAACTAAAGTAAACGAGCTCACGCAACCCTACCAAAGCCGCATATCTATGTTTATATCATGTAAACATCCTAATATGTCAAGTCTATGCCCTAATATCATTTTTACCAAATAAGCTACCCGTTTATCATACCATTTACAACGTTAAATCAAAACGGACTTTAAACGTTGGACGTTTATATCAAAACCCTAACTATATGTAATGTATACATATAAAATGAATGTAAAAAGCTCTTTAAAAAAGTGTACAATTGATCAATACATAATATTTGAATATATTTTACCATCCAAATCCAATGTACAAATCCTAAATACATAATGTACAAATCAAAGCAAAGCATAAATCAAATAAGCTCATTTTACCACCGATTTTTCATTCAAGATTTCCGTACCACCTCTATTACAAAGATACAACACACAATGCTATACCATCAAAACCCTAACCAAAACCTAAATACGTCCCAAACCCTAAACAAAACCCTAAAACTCTAATTTATTTTTAACCTAAACCTTAATCCTAAACCCTAAACTTTAATCCTAAACCTTAATCCTAAACCTTAAGCTATCCTAAACCCTAACCCTAACTCGAATTTAAACTAAAAACCCTAACTTAAAACCCTAAACCACCCGTCACCCCTTATTCTCTTTTAAAACCATTTCAAGCACCTCAAGCTAGCACCCTAACACCACCATGAACCTCACTACCAGGTCACATACATTTCAAGCAACCCGATCAACAACTTGTAAGCTTCTTGTCACTTCCTAGTCACCTACTAGCTACCCTTTTTCACCACCCAAACCACTCTCATCACTTCTAGTCCATTTGCACCCTTACACCTCCCTAAGCTACATTCCTAGCCTTCCTTACTCACCCTCTACAACCCTTGATCCCTACTCTAAGAATACTTAGCCACCAAGTTAGGAAACTTAGGCACCAAGTTGGTTTCACCCTTATATAAGCCGAACACCCACACCTTTTCATTTCATCCTTCAAACTTAAACACACACACTCAAATGAAGTTCTAGCCATTCCCTAGCTGTAGTAGATTATTAAGAGAAGCCTCAAGAGTCCCTAAGATTAGAATTGAAGCCAAGAATCAAAAGAAAGAAGCCTTTGAACCCATTTCTAGGCGTACGAACCCAAATAAGCTCATACGACCCATTTAAGCTCAAGTAAGCTCAAATGTTGTTCAATAAGCTCATTTTCTGTTTTAAAACTTTAATAAGCTTCCTTATGATCCCATATAAACTCTTGTTTGATCCCTTGAACCACAAACCCATGCGTTTTTGGTTAAAACCCTAAAAACGACCCTTATTTTATTTCACTAACGAATCCTTTTTTCTAAAACTTTTTGATAATTAGACATCTTATTTTAGCTTATTTTAATAACCCTTAACCGAAAAAAAAACTCTTTTGGATTTCAAAAAATATCAAATTTATGATTTTGGACATTGATTTTGCAAATATTTTCATGCATAGGGGTATATATCGTAACTTTCTGAAATTTATAACTAGAGGGGCTGAAAATGTCATTATTCCAAAGTTATAACTATGAGGGGTTGTTTTGCCAAGTTCTAAAGTTAAAGGTTTAAATTATATATACTATTTATATAAAGGACTAAACTTTTAAAAGTTTATAAATCCAGGGTATATATTGCCATTTTTGCAAAAATATAAAATATAATATTCTTATATTAATTATAAAAATATATATAAATATTATAAAACTTGATTTTATTAAAACCCGACACATGTATCGTTATTAATCATCGATCGACGCATTATAAATCAATTACGTTATATATTTAACGTAACTTATCATCGACTAGCTTTTGAAGAAAACTTAAAACTATAAACGTATCACGTTACTAGGTAGCTTCATGTGAGGGTTCATTTTAGGTATATGTTTTTGACGAGTGTTGGCTGGTTTTTACGATTTAAAGTGTCTTGGCTCCTCAAACGTTTACTACATGACCTCTGAATTATGATGGCCCGAAAGTGATATTATATTTCCATAAATTAATAAATCAAATGATAAACTTCATGAAGTTTTGAAAGATAAACCATCAAACTAAGACTTGACATATTACCCAGGTTGCGTGACAAGGCCGTTACTTTCAACTGATATACTTTTGCCATCAATCAGATTTCCCTGTTAAGGTGAGTTCATAGCCTCGCATTTTAAATCTTTTGAATACTTTATAAACCCGCGAGGGGGATACATGCTTAAACCATGAATGCAAGTGTTTTTCCAATGTATGCCAAATATATTATTTCCTAAGTACCTTCCACTGCCAATAATTCTTAATCATGAACCATTAGTCACTTGCGAGTGAACGCGAATATGTGGATAGATCTATTCCGTGTGCTGACTCCCGTTTGTGACCTAACTTTCTGTACCAATAGCACTATATTTGATTATAATGGGTAACTTTGGCAAGTTACCTTTCCACAAGGACATTTGTTCCTCACTAATATCACTAAGGTGATTTCCATGTTAACATATTGATATCATGAGCTTAGGGCAATAATATTGTTTTTCCATGATAATTGTATGTGCAATTATTACAAACTATGGGTGTATAACAACATAACCCACTATGACTTGTATTCAACTGTTTATCATAAACCTATGAATTTCACTCAACTATTGCGTTGATCTTTTTAGCATGTTTTCTCAGGTAATTGATGGCACTTATGGCACATAGTGGCAACGGATTAAAGATGGGAAAAACTGATTATCATTAACGTTATGTTTTCCATAATAGATTTTGGGATCCGGGGGACCACCTTTTGTAAAACTTTGATAATAAATATTGAATGATAAACCTAAATTTTCAAAACGTCTCTTTTGAGTTTATTTTTTTTATGGTTTATGTCTGTTGTAACTATGAAGTAAGACGCCCATATTAGCTTCAACTGTCTATATTTGTTAAAATGGTGTGTTACATGGAACCAAAATCGATATCCAGTTGACACAAGCTTGATTCATATAGAATCTCGCAAGTCACCTACCGCAGAGCTGTTTGATGTTGACTTTGGAAGGATTTCCATTCATCACTGTAAATACTAAAGAGTATCACTCTGAATGTTCTGGCAATTACCACAAGGATAATGCGTAGGACTTTTTGATACCAAATGTTGTAATAAGATGTACGACATTATTGTATATTGTGAATTTATGTCCTAGTCATATTTTTGATGGATCTCGTTGGCTCTAGACTCTATAAGTGCACATTTGCTATTTGGTAATCAGAGGCTGGAGCAGACTGCCACCTTTTCAATATCAACTATCTCGGAATAAGAAAGCCGATAGAAACGTGTTGATCTCCGTGAGAAATGAAACATAAATATTTTGAGAGATTTTGAGTGGCTAGGGAGGGTTGTGCAAAAAACAAAATTTATTTTGCATCACTGGGTCCCATAATGTCATTCTCAATCTCACCAATCATCTTGTGATTACGATAGATTATTATATTACCCGGTTTTTAGCCTGGGTTGTATGAGGGCTTCTTTCTTTTCACCCTTTATCCTTACAATTCATTTTCATTCTTCAAGGCACTTTAGTGCTTTACGAGTACTTCCATGACTAGTACCTTGTTAGTTATGTTCCCAACACTAATCTCCATCTTAGTCATCACAATCCTTTATTCTCACTTTACTCTTTTTTTTCAATCAAACCTAGACTTCTACTCTATCTAATGGAGTGTTTCCTGGGTAGATCCACTTTTGGTTTCGTGGCTTGATCATGGACAAATATAACTAACCGTTAACCTCCTTAATAACTCCATGATATAACAACAGTTGGAGAGTTCCTCTAGCTTTCATCTCATTCCTCATGTCCTGCTTTTCTTCTACAGTAGTAGGTTCATATTCCTACTCAGTTTCTCTAACAGTTCTCTTTAGCACTTTGTTACTATTTTTAATTACTTCCCAGAGGGAGTAATCAGTCATAAGAAAGTATTGTTCTATCCTCATCAACCAGAGATCATAATTCCCTGGGTTGAGGATTGGGAATTTTGCAGTCAAAGTTGTAGAATTAGTTCTTGCCTCCATCTTAACACTGAGAATTAGATCTTGTATGTGATGTTGGTTTCTTCTTATTCAAAGCTTCACAACAAGCTCTGATACCACTTGTTGATCCCAATGAATAGATCTTTAACTCCTTAGCTTGATGTAAGGTTTAGTATCCTTGGATAAATCCAAAGGTACTAAGAATGAAACTTTGAGTGTATGATATAAATTATACGGAATCTAGTTTATACCACTAAGAAGAATAAGCTCCAATATATTAATACGAACACTCTTTTATAGTGTTAGGGTTTACAATCTTGAACCTATGACAATAACTCATTTTTGATATATTGAATTCTATATCCTAGGACCTCCTTTTATACACAAAGGAGTCCTACAAGGCTTACAATACTTTCCCAAAATATCATGATCTTTTCTAAAAGCAAACATAATCTCTTAAACAAATACATTATACATATCTTTTACAAAAAATAACTCAATACTTATCTTCGTAAGTATTCTTGTTCTCCAAACAATCCTTATCTCTTTACTCGTCTTTATCCTTCTGACAGTAGTAACTCTTCTAGCAGTTGTAATCCAGCAGCATTAACTTTTATACCAGCAGTACTAATAAACATAAGCAGTAGTAACATTAGTACTAGCAGTACTAATATATACTAACAGTAGTAACTATGTACTAGCAGCATATATTTCAGTCTTTAATTCTGAGCAGTCTTAACTTCAACTATCAGCAGTAACTTTATACTAACAGTACTAAATTATACTAACAGTAGTAACTAGCAGTAGTAACTTTATACTACCAGTACTAACTACTTAGCATAATTTTCATTAGTATCACCAACAGAACTTAGTTATGCTTGACATCACTAATATATACCTGAGTAGTAGTAACTCTAAGAATCATCTTGAAGTCTTTAAGTCCTAACAACATTTCATGCCTTGTGGGTTAATAGATTTGAAATTTTTCCTTTTTAGCAAAAACAGTCCATGTGGTTTGCAACTTCTTACTTTTTCCTTTTATACTTTTCAAAGGGTTTAAGTAACTTACAAAAATGACAATTCAAGTCCCTCTAGATGCTAACTTAAGATCTAAGTCCCTAATTTTGTATTCTAAACCCTAAAGGTTGAAACAAATAAATCTAAAGCCTTTGAGAGTTAAAATAAATTAACTCACCTTTAAATATTGATCTATTTTTTCAAATCCTTTTTCTGATAATTCCTTGATTATTTAGAAAGATTATTTGATAACACTTTGATGACATCAAATAACATCACTTTTATAGCATCATTTATCCCATGTATATTACCCGTTTTATATAATTATTGCAAGAATTGGTGCTTAATTGTTTAAAGTTATTATTTGCAGTAATTATAGAGTAATTGGTGAAGTTATGCTAAAAGGCACGCATTTTAGAGCATAAATGAAGAGTTCGAGAAAGTCTACTGATCTGACAGCCAATACGTCGTATTATTCTAGACCTATATGATGTATCCAAGACTTTGACAAATTAAAAGACCATTGCATGACTTTGAAGAATACGCCGTATCCACATCAACGATACGCCGTATATAATACTTTGGTCAACAAAGAAGAACCAACTGGTTTTACCCAATACGCCGTATCCACATCAACGATACGCCGTATATAATACTTTGGTCAACAAAGAAGAACCAACTGGTTTTACCCAATACGCCGTATCCATCAAGAAGATACAGCGTATTCGTGCCTACACTTCACAGATAACCACAAAGGATTGAAGACCTATACGCCGTATCCAGGAGCCTCTATATGCCGTATCCAAGGTTTAACACTATAAAGTTCTAAAAGTTATCAAACCTGGTCCTTATTCCAATAAATCCCTAATACGGTGTATCCCACATCGCCCGATACGGCGTATCGATCAATTTCCAAACTCTATAAATAGAAGACCCTAAAGTCAGTTTTAGGTATGCAAGTGAATCCCTAAACCACCAAGTCGACCAAGAGACAAATAATATAACACCCCGTGTTTTAGGTCATTGTACGACGTCAATTATATCACTACTTATTTTTAGTGTTGTAGGCGTTTGCTTTTAATTTCAAGTGTTAAGTTAAATCGCGTAAGCTAAAAATGATCATTCAACGTAAACGAGCATCAAACAATTAAATGTTTACGTTAAGCAGGTGTTAGATAATTATTAACTTTCCATATTTTATTTTTATTGGTTACGTAAAGTGTTTACGTTTCGTGATAAAATACGTTTAGGCATACCCGAAATCACCAAAACATTTCTACGCTTCAACAAATACCCATTATTATACCCAATAT
>BQNB010067025.1:0-34348 GCA_026074375.1 Tanacetum coccineum | reverse complement strand
TACTCTTAGCCCACTAGGAAAGTTTGATGGAAAGTCTGATGAGGGTTTTCGTGTTGGTTACTCTGTGAACAGTAAAGCCTTTAGGGTTTATAACTTAGTAACCAAGAAAGTTGAAGTAAACCTTCATGTCAACTTTTGTTGAAGAAAAACCCAATGTCCAGGGAATAGGCCATAGGTGGATGTTTGACTTAGACTATCTTACAGACTCTATCTATGAACTATATACTGTTTCTTTGCAAAATCAAGCTTAACCTGCAGGGTTCAATGAGGTCATTGACATTGATGTGCAGACGAAGGGCTGAAGGAACTCTTGTGGTTTCTTTTACTTCCTAGAAAAGCAGCTGACTTGAACACAATGTTACAAAGAAGAGGACCTAACTCAAAAGAAGCCATCTTCTACTTCCAATATCCAAATCTGCTGATGGACTTATGGTCTTTAGGAAATAGCATGATGCACTGCTTTGAAGCACTTAGGGAACCAGTACTCCATCAGTACTACCAGTACAATCCTGTTAATACTGGGTAGTTCATAACCTTAAAACTGCTTTTGAGGAGGTTAACACTGGGCAAATATGGAAGCTGTCTATCCTAGTGCTCCAAATTGAAGAAGAGTCTTCTTGATCACTCCCCCCCTACCCACACTCCCCCCCCCCCCCCCCCCCCCCCCCCCCTTAACCGTTGTTTTTAAAAAATGATGACATATGAAATGGAGATGCCTGACTAGAAGGAATTTATGATAAATCAAGTGATAGGTTCTTAGAACAGCCTCTTATAAGATGATGGGTTATTACTGATTTACTAAACTGAATCTCTATGATGGAGTAGATGTCATAACCAACCTCCCACTCTAAGGATTCAAATGTTCTCCTCAAAGTCATATCCTTGGGATACCAATACACCTGTTCAGACCTAGAAAGCTCTCTCAAGAAAATCACTGAGGCTCATGCTCTAGTAAGCTACATCAAGCTCACCAAGAAGCAATCATAAAGTATCAACAACAATGTCTTGTTTGTTGCTTTCTATCTCAGGTTTGAACCAAGAAAGAGACAGAAGCCCTTGAAGATGGAAGCTGGGTTGAAGCTATGAGAAGAAGATGTTACAGTTCAAGCTTTCAATCAAGCATGGGGTTTGGTTGATTTACCCCACTGGTGCTAAGGTGATAGGTTACTAAATGGGTTTTAAGAACAAGAAGGATGAGAGAGGAGTAGTTGTCAGAAACAAAGCACGGCTAGTGGCTCAAGGTCATAGACAAGAAGAAGGGATTGACTATGATGAGGTTTTTGCACCTGTAGCAAGAATTGAAGCTATCAGGTTGTTTTTGGCCTTTGCTCATTCATGTTTTTATTTGTTTGGGTTCATAGTCTATCAAATGGATGTCAAGAGTGCTTTTCTGTATGGCACTATTGATGAAGAAGTCTATGTCTCACAACCTCCTGGTTTTGTTGATCCTGAACATCCTACAAAGGTGTACAAGGTGGTCAAAGCTTTGTATGGATTGCACCAAGCCCCTAGAGCTTGGTATGCTACTTTGTCAACATTCCTAGAGAAGCATGGATACAAGAGGGGCACTATTGACAAGACCTTATTCATTAGAAGAAACAAAAAGGATATCATGTTGGTTCAAGTGTTACGCTTGATGATATATTTTTGGGTCTAAAACATAGGACTTGGTAGTGTGAGTTTGAGGCCTTGATGCAAAGCCGATTTCAAATGAGCTCCATGGGTGAACTTACATTCTTTTTAGGTCTACAAGTCAAGCAGAACAACGAAGGCATCTTCATATCTCAGGACAAGTATGTAGCTGAAATGCTCAAGAAATTTGATTTTGTGAATGTCAAAGCTGCTATCACTCCTATGGAGACCAAGTTGCCTTTGACAAAGGATGAGGAAGCTTTTGATGTAGATGTACACTTGTATAGATCTATGATCGGTTCTCTCATGTACTTAACTGCTTTCTAGGACCTGATAATATGTTGTGTGAGTATGTGTTTGTTCAACGGTTTTCAGGTAATCTCCCAAGACTTCTATCTGCAATAGTGACAAGACGGATCTTCAGTACATTAAGGCAAACAACTTGGGATTATGTATCTAGGGACTCTCCCCTTGATTTGGAAGGCATTCTTGATAGTGATATGGTGGATTCCAACTGAATCAGGAAATCACAATAGGTGGTTGTCAATTCTTGGTCAACGACTTATCTCATGGTAATGCAGATGCAGACTATTGTAGCCACGTCAACAACTGAAGCTGAATTTTTTTTTTTTTTTTTTTATGTAGCTGTGCACATTGCTGTGGACAAGTGTTGTGGATTCAAAATCAATTGTTGGACTATGGTTTCAACTTTATGAACACCAAAATCCACATTGATAATGAAAGCACAATTTGCATTGTGAAGAACCCTGTCTATCATTCCAAGACCAAACACATTGAGATTCGACACCACTTCATCAGAGACTGTTATGAGAAGAAGCTCATAAGTGTGGAGAAAATTCACACCGACTTAAATGTAGCTGACCTGTTGACCAAACCATTTGATGGACCCCGGTTCAATTATTTGGTGGTTAACATTGGTATGATCAACCCATAAGCTACATTTAAGGGGAGGAAAAAGTGTAAATTTTATAATGTATTATTTAGTTCTGTCCAAGTTAGACTTAATCCTGGTAGTTAGACTTAATCCTGGTAGTTAGACTTAATCCTGGTAGCTCTAAGTTACAACTTTAATTTGGTGATCAATTTAAAATGTTAATTCTGGTTAATGTTAGTAACTTAATTCTGGTAGCTTTGTATTAAAGTCGGTTAGTGTAAAATGTTATAATGGTAATCGCTTAATTCTTGGTTATTAAGGATTAAGACTGGTAGTTATCTTAGGTTAATTTCTGCAGAGTGTAACGTAAATATTTAGAATTGTCTTTCTTCTTTAAACTAACTTTGCAGGTACGACTTGGAGTTGAAAAGAGTGATGCAAGATCAACTTGGGCATGGAGAAGAAAAATGCCAGGTGTCACTTGCTAATTGGATGCAATTTGGTTGTAAGTAATGATGCTGTGGTCAACTTGCTGTGAATTTTATTAAAACTGGTTGAAAATATGTTAAGTCTGATGAGTCTCTATTAATACTGGTTGACTATTTTAAGTCTGGTAGTGCGAGTTGTTAAGTCTGGTAGCTTTCACTAATATGATTGAATAAATCGTTGTGATTTTATTCAAACATATCCGTTGAAGATATTGTTAGCCGCCTAAAAACGCTGATAGAGTACTTTATTATTGATAAGTAAAATTCTCTTTCAATCCCTTTCACTATTTACCCTATTATCTTTTTTCTAAAGCAATCGCTCAAAATTACTCTCTCTAACAGACCTAATCTGTCAAACGTCACATCACCAGTACTAATTTTTAAAGATTCAAAATATTTCATCAAGTCGTTCAGTGGGCACTAAGTATGCGATAAACACAAGTCTCAAGGAGGGCTTCCTACTCAAACCTCTGAGGAGTGCTGGTTACACTGAGATTGTGGATTTCCTTAAAAGGTCAAAATTCAGGTATGCTCGTACTCACAATCACCTTTCTACGATTCTGCTGGTCAAGATAGTTTTGCAGACTGCAACTGCTAGAACTCACTTGCAGATGGGACTAACAATCTTGTTGCAACTATAGATTCTGTTGAATATACAATCACTGAAGAGTCTGTTAGGAGGCAACTCCAATTAGCAGATGCTTCAGTGGATTCATATGTTGCAAAATGAGACTTGTTTGCAGGATTGCAAATTATTAGGATATGATAAATGACAGAACTTTTCTACTTTTGGAAAAAAGTCACTTTACACCAATGGAGATTCTTAATCCATCATTTTCTTCCACTGTATAGCTCCAAAAGTGGAGGTTGGGATCAGGTTGTATCAACATTGCCACTGCCTTGATTGTCTTTCCATGGGAGAGACTTTCATTTTTTCTCAAAAACGTATCTTTGATGGAATGATCTCAAATTTAATCAAATCAAAGTTTTTAATGTACCCTCGTTTTCTTCAGATGATTTTGAATGTACAAACTGAAAACAAAAACCTTTTTATCCCTGTATCATTAACTAAAAAGATTTTTGGAAATATGAAAAGAAGTTTTCAAGGGATACATAGACCATTGTTGCCTGCTATGCTAATCATTGATGCAGGTCAACCTCAACCAAGTGCTGCTCCAACAACAACTCACCATGTATCAACTCCCTCATCATCTCATGTACAAACTATCACACTTACAACGCACCTCCTCCTCCTATAACAGGCCAACTTTCCACCTACAACACCTTCTTCACTTAACTAAAACCTGTACACCACTCCCACTATAACTCAATCTTCATTACAAATCCGTAACCATCTGGTGTACAAGACCAACGTTTAAACACCTCCAACTCAACCTGTACAAACAACATCACCTCCACCAGTCTCTAGCATTCCTGACATTCAACCAACTCTGCCACCATCTCCTCAAATACCATCACCTTTATATCATGATACAGAAGGTCCATCATTTGAACCTTCTTATCATATGTCTCCACCACCTTCACTTGAACCTGAGTTTCAAGCATCTAGATCTAGTGAAGAAAGTGAGCAACTTAGGAACCTGATGGATATTGTACCTAGGCTGGCGTCAAGAGTAAATCTTTTGGATAAAAGAATGGGTGAACTAAGCAGACTCTTGGAACAGCATTCTTTCAGTTGACAGAGGAAAGTCAAAAAAAGCTAGAAACAAGAGTTGGAAAGAAGGAGGAAAAGTAAAGAAGCAAGGGATGCAGAGGTTCAGGATCAAGAAGTTTCCTTTTGAAACAGATCTAGGGTGATAATTTGTTATCTCCTGAAAAGAGAAGGTTCAGGGCGGGCTCAAGATGAACAAATAAAGGTCTTCACCTTAGAGGCTGCACAGATCTTAACAATTGTAGCTTCAGAAGGGTTTAAGGGATCACAAGCACCTCTTGGTAGCAAGATTTACAAAAGAAAATCAAAGTCTACAAAAACTCCTACCAAAATTCTTCATTTTGAAGAACCTGATTCAGCTCAAGTTAATACTGCTCAAGTTAATACTGCTGAACTTAATCCTGATAGTACACCTTCAGCTCAAATTAATACTGGTGAAGTTAATGCTGCTGAGGTTAATACTGGTGAAGTTAATGCTGCTGAAGTTAATACTGGTGAGGCAGAAAGGGTTCAAAGGAGAAAAGGAAAGGAGCCAATGACTGAAGAGGACCTTCAAGCTGAAGTTCAAGCATCAAAGACATCAAAAGAGCTTCAAGAGTTAGCAGATTTAGAGGAAGCTAAAAGAGTGCAAGCTCAAATGGATGCTGAAACACAAAGACAAATTGATCTTGATGCACTTCTAGCTAGAAGATTGGTAGAGCAAGAGGAAGAAGCTGCAAGAGAAGCACTGGCAACTGAATTTGACTACATTCAAGCAAGATTAAATGCAGATCAGATTCTTGCTGAAAAGATTCAACAAGAAGAAAGGGAGCAATATTCTATTGAGGAAAGAGCAAAGTTCTTACATGACACAATTGCTGCCCAAAGGAAGTTTCTTGCAGAACAAAGGAGTGCTATTATCAGAAACAAGCCACCAACAATATCTCAGCTTAGAAATCAGATGATCACTTATCTGAAACATGTCGCAAACAAGAAGCATGCTGAGTTAAAGTCTAAGTCATTTGAGGAGATTCAAGTACTGTATGAGAGATACAAGAAGCAAGATCAGACTTTTGTGGCTATTGGATCTGAAGAAGATGAGAGAGCAATTAAAAAGATGAATGAGAAAGATGCTGATAAAGAGGAAGAAAAGAAGGATGAATCTGTTCATGAGGAAGTTCAAGAGGAAGAAGGAGCAAAGAAAAGGAAGTTAGGCACAAGGAGGAAGTTAAAAGCAAAAAGGAGAAAGCATGGCTCTAGTCTCACAAGAGAAGATGATGATCTGAAGATATGCTTACATATAGCTCCTGATGAGGACAAAGTGGTTGATGTTGAGAGTCTTAATCAACAATATCCCATTATTGAATGGCAATCATTTTTCCTTACAACTAAACCTCAACATGATCAAACCAAACCTGATGAAGATATATATCTGAATAAGGTAACAAGGAGTAATGGTCATCAGAGATTCTTTCGCACCTTAATGGGAGTTTTATCGATTTTGGACAGAGAAGATTTGAAAGTTATTTATGAGCTAGTCATGGAAGAATATAAAGATAGGCTTCCTGAAGGATTTGACAGGATGCTTTGGGGAGATCTGATGATTATGTTTAATCAGGGTGATACTGCTGACTTTTGGGATACACAGCAAAATTGGAAGCTTATCAGCTGGAAACTACACAGCTCCTCAGGGGTACATACTATCATGACAAGTGCTGGACTTGTTTTTCATATGCTTGTGGAAAACAGATACCCTCTGACCAAGGAAGTACTTTCACAAATGTTGGAATTGAAGCTAGAAACTGAAGAAGAAAGCTCTATGGCTTTGGAGCTGATCAAGTTTGTGAAACAACAGTTAGAAGAATTTGAAGATTCTAATGATGATGACTTAGTCACATCTGATCATGAAGAGGCAGAAAGGGTTTGAGTGTTGGCTAACCACCACACAACAAATGGTCTTTGGTTCACCATGTCTAACAGACATAAGAACTAACTAGTCCAAGAGCAAACGGCTGCTTGGTAAAGACCTCTCAAATCCGTTCTATGGTTGACAACTTGCAAATAAGTTGTATGGTTTTCAACTCACCATATCTGTTAAAGTGAAGAGTTGGCTAGCCCACAAGTTTATGGCTTGTGGTAAAGGCTGTGGAAAAACCATAACTAGTCCATAAGATTATGGCTTATGGTAAAGACTTGCAAATCCATATTAGATGGTTGACAATTTACCAAAAATTGTATGGTATTCAATGCACCATAGTATTTATACTGAAGCATGGCTACTCCAGAGCAAACGGCTAGCTGGTAAAGAGTTATCAAATCCGTTTATAGCTGATGATTTGCTCAAAATCATATGGTTATCAATGTACCATGGTCTTACAAACCTAAACATTGGCTAGTCCATAGCAAACGGCTCATGGTAAAGACACAACAAATCCGTTTATGGCTGGTAGTTTGCCAAAAACTATATTTTGTTGCAGTCAAGATTGGAGTGCTATGAAGACTAGTTGCTGTCAAGATTTGAAGACTTAAAGACATATTATTTTGAAGACAGAAGTTCAAGACAATCCTCTAAAGCCCAAAGTGAAGCCAAAGTACGAAGAAACTTGAAGTTCATGAATGAAGATCAAGTTAGGGGAGGATTGTTAGGAAAATATTGTAAACAGACTTAATACTGTTAGTATTAAAGTTAAGTCTGTTAGTTATAGTTAGTACTGATAGCTGAATAGTTAGTACTGTTAGTATAGAAGTTAAGTCTGGTAGAGCAAGTTAAGTCTGCCAGCATTAACTTAAGTCTGGCAGTATTAAAGTTAATACTGCTTGGTCAGACAGTTAAGTCTGTTGTAATTTTAGTAATAGTTATCAATTAGCGTTGATTTAGGAAGAGATAAGCATTATCTCTTAACGCGTTTAGGGTTCCTTAAGCCTATAAAAGGAACATAGAATAGTATTGTAAAAACATCAGTTGATTGAGTATTCACAATCAAATAGTAATAGTAATAGCAATTTTAGTATTTGTTCTTGTGTTCGTCTTGGTATAAGTATTGATATTCCGCGTCAATATTTATATTCACAGTCATTGTCTCTTATAGTATCTTTGGATTTATTCAAAGGACTATAAGTCATTCAAGGCTCATTCAGATCCTGTTTATAAGGACCTACACTTATTTTTCTAGCTTATTTTTAAGCTTCTAAATAAGTATCTTTTTTAAAGTTGCTAGTTTTTGTGTGCTTTTTATGTTTTAAAAAAAATTTGAAAAAAAATGATTTTAAAAAAGGGACAGTCATGGGACTTGAACCCATGACCTCCCCCTTATCACATGCCTTAACCACACACTCCTCTACCATTGTGCTTCAATAGCTCATCCGGTAGAGGTGTGCAACATTTATTTGTTAAAGGCTCTTTACCCCAATAAGCTTATAAGCTGTTTTCGAATTTTAACAGCTTATTGTGATAAGCTGTTTGTACCAGCTTATTTTTCATAGATTCCCCACTACTTTAGCTACTTTTTGTATTTTTTTTAGATTTTTATAAAATCATTTAGTATTTTTTATAATTTATTTAGATTAAAATCTTAATTAATTCATAATAAATAAATTAAAAGTCAAAAAAATATAAATCTTTTTTTTTAAATTTTCTTTTGTCGTTTAGGACCTAGGAAAAATAGTTTTACTTTTGTAGGGTCATTTTTGCAAAATTTTGGTTTTTAAAGAACGGGATTCGATCCCGTTCTTATTTTCTTCGCGTTTTTCACTTTAACCACCCCCGTTTTTGGTCTAGTTTTTTTATTCTTACTTTTTAGTCACTTAGGACTTATTAAAAGTAAAAAATTTCACTTTAGGATTAAAATGCGATAAATTAGATTTTTAGTCGCGTTCATTTTTAATTTCCGTTATCGTTTTTGTGTTTTAAGTTTAATTGCCTTAATTTTTATGTTCCCGTAGCCTTAGGATTTCCTTTTATGCCATTTTTATGCTTTCCCGTAGTTTTAAGTTTAAATTCCCGAGCCTATTTATGTTTTTCCCGTAGATTTAAGTTTTTCTTAGTTTAAATTTCTATTAATTTTCCGTAGATTTAGAAAACTCATTATAACTTTGATTATTCAAGCATCCAAAAGTCAAACCAATAACGTAACCGTCAATTTCACGCCTCGTCGGGGAAAAAAAGACCCGGGTCCGGTTTCGAACTTTGTGGATAACGAAGCGAGAGACCGATACTTCCGGTAATACTATTTTAGAATATTTGATAGAATTAACCCTCAAAAAGTTAATTATCACCCATCAAGGTAATAGTCAAGTCAAAGATAATAAGATCGACCTTTTGGTCCAACAATATGAACAATTCGTAATTTCCGAAGACGAATCTATAGATAATGCTTTTGCTAGATTTAATACTATTATTACTAGTCTTAAAGCTCTTGATGAAGGTTATTCTAGTAAGAACTACGTAAGGAAGTTTCTTAGGGCTCTACATCCTAAATGGAGAGCAAAGGTCACGACAATTGAAGAATCAAAAGACTTGACATCACTATCTCTTGATGAGCTCATTGGAAACCTCAAAGTCCATGAGATGATCATCAAGAAAGATTCTGAAATAGTCAAAGCAAAAAGTTGAAAGAAAATCTCTTAGCATTAAAGGCAAAGAAAGAACTAGTGATGAAGACTGTTCGACTTCCGTTGTTGAAGAGAAGTAGTATGCCAAGGCGGTAAGAGACTTCAAGAAATTCTTTAAGAGAAAGGTAGATTCTGAGACAACCTCTGAACTACAAAAAGACCTTTCCTAAGAATCCCTGATGACAAGGCCGATAAAAATTGATAGAAAATGTTTTAGATGCGGCGACCCGAATCATCTTATTGGAGAATGTTCAAACCACCGAAAGACAAGAACCAAAGAAGCCTTTGTCGGAGGTTCTTGGAGCGATTGCGGTGATGAGAAGTCAAAAAGATGAAAACATGGTCTTGTAAATACATGCATCAAGTGAGTATGTTCCTGAATCCCTTACTTTAGTGATGAAAAATCATCAATTGAATGATATAACTTTAGACAATGAAATCTGATAAATTATGTATAATGATCTAAAGATAATCACTAAAAACAAAAGCATAAGCCACTAAATAACTTAGAAAATGAGCTTAGAAACTAAAAGATATATTATCCTTATTCTGAGAAAAACAAGGAGTTGGTCCCTCGAATGTCAAGATTGTTTTGGTCATGTACTAAAAATTGAGAATAAAAACTCAAAGATGAATCCACTAGATTAAAATAAATTTGAAAGAGTACACATTGCTTGAATGAAATGCTAAGAAATCAAAAACCCTCCGGTGATAAATTAGGTTTAGGGTTTAATTCATTTGAAGCATCATCTAGTGGAACAAAGGAAATAAAATTTGTAAAAACTCAGAAAAAGGCATCCTCTGATGGAGGTCCCTTAAATAGGGACGGCCCCATAAACATGGGCGGCCCCCTTAATGTTCAGGCGGCCCCCAAAGTAAATAAGGGACCGCCACCAGAGACACCAATATCTGAGAAAAGTGTTTCTTTTCAAAAATCCATTTTGGGTCCTAGACCAAAACACATAATTGTAAACAAATTAAAGTTCCCCGTAGCTAGGGACAATGAAGTCAAACAATTTATAAACCTTGGTCCAAAAAACCCAGGTTGGACTTTCATAAAAAAAACTTTAGATCAAAAACTCCACCTCCTAAAAAGTCAATAATATTATTCACAGTCTAAAACAAACACCGCAACCAAGAAGACATGTTGTCATCAAAACCAACCTCATGGCTTTCCTTAACTTGAACAAGTTTTCCCACGACAAGTTACATGCCATGGAAATGTGTCGTCCATATCTCAACAATCCCAAACCAGTGAATTCAAATGCAAGGAGTTTAGCGACTAACAACTTTAGACCTATGAGATATTGGACCAAATGTTTGAGTAATTGTCTTATATAAATAGATAGTGCCTGGAGTTGACTTGGAACCCAATGAATGGATCCGGATAGCGATGCTCCAAACATATGACGGGTAACCGAAAGCTCTTCTCCACTTACAAGGCAATTACAATGGAGGTAATGTTGTTTTTGGTAGTAATCTTCGCGTAACATCATTGTAAAGGTAACGATTTCTATGACCCTCTCAAATAGATAATGTAGAACATGTTGATAACTTAGGATTTAACTTGCTTAGTATAGGGACAAATATGTACAATAAGTCAAAGTAACTTCCTCTAGAAATGATATGGAAATCACAGAATGGTAAAGTCTTAGGTAGATGTATTAGGAGAAAGGCATAGAACTAATAAAGTTAAGAAATAAGCCTAGGATCAAATATTGTCTAGCAACGATTGATAAAAATTCCACTTTGTGCAGAGGAGATAGTCACCGAAAATGCGTCTCATTCAAGTCGTAGCCTCTAAAGAATTATTTTAAAACTTACCCTAGGATGTAAGTTTGATCAACATTTTTTGTGATGCTTGCAAATTGGAAAAACAAGCGCACATTCCAGTCACAAAGCTAAGAATTTAGTCTCAACCGACTAGATGCTTAGAACTTCTCCATATGGATCTTTTTGGTCCATTCGCCGTACGAAGTTACGGAGGAAACCTCTACACCTTAGTCATAGTAGATGACTACTCTAGGTATACTTGGACTAGATTCTTAAGGAATAAAAAACTAAAACCGAAGGCCTTCGATCAATTCGAAATTTTTAGTAGAAAATCCAAAATCAACTAGGAATACATAATGTTCAATAGAACGATCACGGTAATAATTGATAATGAAGTGCAATTTTAGGGAGAAATATTTGTGATGCGCCAACGGTTATACTCAAAACTTCTCGCCCAACGCACTCCTCAATCAAATGGCGTGGTTTAAAGGAAAAACAGGACACTTCAAGAAATGAGTAGAACTATGTTAAACGAACAATCATTACCCCAAAAGTTTTGGTGTAATGCCGTAGATACTTCAACATATATACTTAACCGAATTCTAAATTAAGCCATCATAGTAAAAAAACACCTTATGAAATCTTGAGAGGTAGGAAACCTACTCTTGATTATTTTAGAGTGTTTGGAAGCAAGTGCTTCATCCTAAACACTAAAGATTACCTTACCAAGTTCGACCCAAAGTCTTACGAAGGTGTCTTTTAGGTTACTCCCAAAATAGTAAAGCTAGTCATTCTTAAATAAACACAACTAGGAAAACCGAAGAATCACTCAACATGACATTCTATTAAAACTCCTCCACCTGCAAAGACTTCACCCGTGGGTGATGATGAACCTAGAATAAGAAGAACTATTAGGGAACTCGAAAAAGAAAAACCTAGAAAACAATGTTGAGGATGAAACTCTATAGATTGATGAAGTAGTCAATATTAAGGAATCTAGGAACCATCCCTTAGAAAATGTGATAGGAAACCTTAACCAAAGAACCCTTAGATCACAAGCCCAAAACCAAAGCAACTTTTATTGCTTCATTTCTACCATAGAACCTAAGAACGAAAAACAAAAAAAAAAAAAAAAAAAAAAAAATATATGAACCTTAGGAGATAAAGTTAGATAGTCCGCCATGCAAGAAAATTAAATCAATTCATTGCTAACGACGTTTGGAGTAGTTCCACAAACCTCAGAATGATTACAGTTATAGGAACTAAGTGGTGTTTAGAAATAAGTTAGAGAGGACGTATTAGTCTCGAAATAAGGGCTAGATTAGTTGCCAAGGCTACAACCAATAAGAGGGCAGCGAAAAAATTTTTTTTTTTTTTTTTTTTTTTATGAGCAACTTATAAGCTCCGGTTGCTAAGACATGCGTCAGATTAGAATATTATTAGCTTATGATTGCGCCTTAGATTTTAAATTATTCTAAATGGATGTAAAAAGTGCGCACCTGAACGGTTTTATCAATGAGGAGGTATACGTAGCACGACCTCCGGGATTCATTGATTTTGAAAAATCGAATCATGTTTATAAATTAAAGAAAGCTTTATATGGTCTTAAACAAGCACCCAAAGCTTGGTATGATAGATTAAAAGCGTTTCTTATTAAACATGAATATAAAATGGGAATGGTAGATAACACTCTTTTTACTAAGAAGAAAAGTTCAAATCTCACTATTGTTCAAATATATTCGATGAACATTATATTTTGGTCACCTTGTCAAAACATGTTTGATGATATTGTGTCAAAATCATGCATGACGAGTTCAAAATGAGCATGATGGGTGAGACTTAACTTCTTCCTTGGATTTCAAATTAAACAAATGGGAAGATGTATTTTCTTTAATCCAATCAAAGTATATTAAAGAAATGCTTAAGAAATTTTGGTCTAGAAATTCTAAACGACTGAAAACCCCCATGACCTTCACGATACTAACTTAACGCAAGATGAAGAGTGTGAGTCGGTAGATAGTACCAAGTATCGTGGCATGATAGGTAGTTTACTATACCTAACGGCAAGTAGGCACGATATCATGTTTAGTGTCTGCCTTTGTGCCCGCTTCCAAGAGGCTCCCAAAACCTCTTACCTGGAAGCGGCTAAACCGTAGCCTTCCGAATACATAAAAGCACCTACACACTTATGAGTTATGGTAACCTAAGGGACCGGCATAGAAAACGTAGTATAGAGCTGACGCTGATCATGCGAGAGATTAGTGGACCGAAAGAGCACTAGCGGTATTTGAACATTCTGGGATGGTTTGGTTGACATCTTGGTGTCTCGAAGAAACAAACCGCTCTAGCTATATCCACATTACCGAAGCCGAATATGTAAGCGCCGGAAAGGCATGTCAACAAGCACTATGATAAACAAGCTCTCATCGACTACGACTACGACCTCGGACACGTTCCACAGATCGTGTGTCGACAATAAAGGCTGATTGAGCTTAGCAAAAACCTAGTGCAACACTCTCGTACCCACACAGGTAAGCGTGAAATTCGTTGCACCACGTTCCTCCGTGATAAATGTTTCAAAAAGGACATATATCTATCGAAAAAGTCCGTCCGTCACAACAATAGCCGACAATTCTCACTAAACCCTTAAACGGGATCATTTAACTATCTAACTCTTGTTTAGGTAATGAGGAAATCATTACATAGACTCATATTAAAGTACGCAATCTCTTTCTTCGGTCTCAATTCCGAGTCCGAGTTCCATTCCGTGTCCGTGACAACTTAAAAACTATCATCCGAAGAGTACTTTAAACACATTTAAATTGCGAAATGCAAGTTAAATTGTCACTCCTCCTAGTCAATATTTTGTCAAAACAAAGTCAGAAATCACTGTCTGCAGGCGGCCCCCATATAGGCGGGCCCCTTATATATAAGGGGCCGCCAGGAGATATGGGACCGCCATCAGAGAAAACAAAATATGTACACCTGAAACCAAAATTTTTAAAACACAAAAACAAACACCCCCTTACCAGCGGCCATTGACAAACACAACCCCAAATTCACCAAAAACTCAAAATCGACCATTAAAACTTAAATTGAAGATCAAATTAACATCAATAATTCAATTCCTAACATCTCTAAGATTCATCAATTGTAAGCATTTCAACTATTGTCTTTCATTTTGAGTCTTAAGGGTTCATGATGAACACCACAAATTGAAATTGGTATATTTCATTTTTTCTTTCAAATTTGTTCAATTAAAACCCTAGGATACGAATGTATAACTAAATGCTTCTTGTAGATATACGATGTGCATACATTGATAGGATTTGTTCGTAAAATTATTTCTTTTTACCAAAACCTCCCATTTTTAATTTTACAAAATTCACTCCACTTAGGAACACAATAAAATTGTTGTTTTGCATTGTTAATACAACCCAAAAATGTTTTCAAACACATGCATAATGATCTCATCAAAAAATTTCGAGATACATAATTCATATGTATTTTTTGACTTGTTTGGTTGAGCAAAATCAAACTAAGGAGCGTTTGAAGTAACTCTTAAGATTTTATGTATAGGTAAGTTTAATCTTACTCCACATTTGTTACATCTAGACACCACACTATACACAGTGGATGGGATGAAACCTACTAAAAAATGACATTTCTTAAATTTTTAGGTGAAATGATTTTAAAGAAGACAACTTCGCCACACAAAATCAGTTTAAGTCGTCTATATAAACACATTATCAACACCAACCCTCATCTCCGTAATCCAAAATACAAAACATATTGGGGATCCATGAAACCATGGGTTCATCCCACTCATCTTCAATCCATCATCTACATATCCTCCGATAAAGACTCAAGTGTTGATTCAAATACTAGTTGGATTTGTCTTGATTATTACGTTTAACATATGTCTTATGATTATGCTCTTAACATTTGCCCAACTATTTCCTATGTTAGTACACAAAATAATTTTTTTTAAGTCTCCAGAAAACGGCCCCCTTAAACACTGGGCGGCCCCCTTATATATAAGGGACCGCCAGTCCTTTAAGGGACCGCCAACAGAAGGTCACGGATTCTCCACTGTGACCTCCTGATTTTCTGTGCAGTTGACCACTATCTCATCTAGGCCTAGCTAATTTCTGCTTTTTGATAAACATACTTTGGAATCAAAATTTTCTAACCTCATGCTTTACTACTTCAATCTATCTCTTCCACCTTAAATTATGAACAATCTTCATCACCTCATTCATCCTCTTCACCTCACTCTACCATGACTTCCACCAATGCCTCCTCATCCAATCCTTCCAAGAAAATCAAACTCACCATAATCCCTCCTAGACAATTATTTGTCAATATTTCTAGTGATGAAGAAGTGACAACTACACCCTCTCCCATTACCACTTCTTCTTCTCCAAGTGCTCCTAATGCACCATCAAAAACCACATCTACAAAAGAAACCACCTCAAGTCATGAAAACACTTCATCCTCCTTTCAATCTAAGCTACAATTATCACCAACTCCTTCAAATGAACCAACCTCTCCTCAAACTCAAAATCCTTTTCTACAAAACCTAATGGATGTTCCTCCAAGACCCTCTAATCCTCAACCTATCCAAACCATCTCCCCATTGGATATCACCCTCTCATTATCACCAATCACACCTCTTGAAATTCCATCAAGTCCACCATCACCTCAACCTCCTATCATGGGACATCCACTTTACTACAACTATCATGACTATCATGGATCAACTTGTGTTTGTTATTTCCACAACCGTAACCTCTACTTGAACCTTCGAGATGAAATAAACATTATGTTTGCTCATCTTGAATACCTTATAACAACCGCCCTCACAACTCACTTTCCACCTCCACCTTAAATTTCTCTCTTCTAAAAGACCTAATAATGGAAAACCTAAAACCATTTTGTCTCAAAATCATGCCTATGAATCTTCTAGGATAAATGTTTTAGCTTATGCTCACCATGCTCTAATTATCTTATGTTAGGTTATGTTTGTGTTGTGATGTAATTTTATGATTATGTATGCTTGTATTCTCATATATTGTCCTTGTGACTATATATGGTTTATTTATGCTTCCAAATGTGTGGATTGAATCTTTAAGATATTTGTCCTGCTATGTTTGCTTGCACTTGTACCTTTAATCTTGTTTTGTAGCAAACAAATTATCGTAAGATCGATCCCTTGGTGCCCCGAACAAGGGGGAGCTTACATCAAGGGGGAGTCTTTAATCGTCGACTTCTTTCTCTCTACTCAACTCGACGATCAACCTTTTTGGATTTGACAAAAAAGGGGAGAAGTAGAATTAAACTCATTAATAATTTATAAACCTTTAAATTTTATACTAAATGAGTTTATATTTTGTCATCATCAAAAAGGGGGAGATTGTTAATACAAATAATGTCCAAAAACGTTATTTATATTTTTTGACCTCTTAATGTTTTGATAATAACAAAATGTGAAAACGTTTACGATAAAATTAAACGTTTATAAATTACTAATCATAAAATTCTATTTCTATGATTAATCACTTAAGGTATGGATAAACAAATCATTAAACATGATTAGTGATCAAGAAAATAATTTTTTCTTAAATCTTATACTTCCACAAAAATGTTTTTATAAAAATATAAAAACAAATTATTTATTAATTAAAAGAAATGTTTTATTAAAAACATAAAATTTGAATTTCAAATTTCCCCCCAAAATGGAAGGTTCCATAACATATACAACATTCACCCAAATAAGGGACAAAAAAGGCGAGCGGAGTTAAAGGAGTCTAGTGGCGGCCCCCTTATAGGGGCGACGGCCCCTTTTATATAAGGGCCGCCGGGACCGCCACAGCACGGCTACATTTTTTTGTCCCCTATAATACTGGGCCACCATTTCAAAAATAGACTTCCTCTCCTTGCCAGAAATTCATCAGATCTATCTTTCTCTCTTCTTCCTTTCTTTCTAAAAAACCATATCTTGTTCAATCTAACATACCTTTATTTTGTCTTCAAGTGGATTAATTCTTTCTTCATCCCTTCTTACCTTCAATCAAGTGCAAGAGAAGAACAATAGGTTTATTCTTATAATAGAATTGTTATCAAGTGATCTTTCTCTCTTCTCTTCTTCAAGATCACAAACATTCATTAGATTTATTTTGTGTTGTTGTATTAATTGGATCAAGTGTAGATCCAAGTGTGTAGATTGTATATTGGTGTGTGTTAGCCGTATATTTATTAAAGTGATGGTCATTAAATATTCCCGAGCCTTGTATAAGTAAAACGTATAGTTTACGGGAATTTAGTTAAGCTAGTGGGCCTAGTTTGTGTCGGCTCAAGCCCATTTCTGTTCATATGAAAGGTCCCCTACAACAAAGCCTACAGAATAGTCTCCATCCTTGTAGTCTATTTAAAGCCCTCTCCAAGTGTGGAGAGGGTGTTGCTTCTCATTTTTCTTTTGTGAAACAAGTAACCATTTTTCTTTGTTTTTTACTTTCTCTCTCTAAAATCTATTTTTCTTATTTTTGTGTTTGAGGTGATGAAATGATATCCTAACAAGTGGTATCAGAGCGAGAGTTTCAAATGCTTTCAAAACATGTCCTTTCATTTTTTTCTCTACGACTTCTAAGTAAATGTCAGCTTAGGACTCGGTCTCCAAAGAAAGGAAAATGTTCATTTATGTACATTTATCCTAAACAACGGGAAGCTCATATCTTCTCGGTCTTGAGACTAAGTCATTTTTAAATAAACATTCAAAGTTTTGAATGCTAAAGAGAGAGTTTTAAGGTAAATGAGGTAATATAAGATATATCTCACATATTATCTGTTGAGCCAACAATTTTTCTTGATATTTTCAAAAAGAAAATTTTTAAATTCTTTCAAAATTGTGTGCTCATACGAACTCCCACTCCAAGTTTTCTAAATCGATTATATAATGTGAGGGGGAGCTATTAATAATTGATTATTTGTGCATGCACTCATGTTCATCCCCAGGACTTTTGTTAGGCTCATGTAAATTCCGGAAATTAACTTGTTTTTAATTCACTAATTGTCAAAAATTTGTAAATCATATGCAATTTTTGAGGGGCGGGAGAATAGTGATAAAATGTGATCATATGGATTAATAATGGATTCGCTTTCTTCAATCTATAAGTGCGTTCCAAAACCTCGCATGTGCTAAACTCTTTCATAATATGGTGCATATGTGTAGGGGGAGCCTTTTGGTGATATAGAAAACTCTCAATGTGTAATAAATGACTTCTCGAACACGTTGAGTGATTTTTCAATGGTTTTATGGCTACTATGGATATACCATATTAACACCAACTGTTGTCTGCATTTGGGTATAAGGCGGTTAAGGTTAGGTATTTGTTCCATGATCCAGCCTAGAACCGGAGGTGATCTACCCAGGAACTTTCCTTTCCTTGATAGAGTAGAGTCTAGTATGATTGAAAAAAAAAACAAGGAGTAAAGTGAGATTTGAAGGAATGTTATCCAAGGCATGAGTTATCACCGGAACATTCCCCATATACAAGGTGATTATGAGGACGGCGTTGGTTTGGTTTAACATTGAAGGTGTTGAAGAAGGAAAAGAACTGATGGATAAGAGGGTGTCTATAGAAAGAAAGCCCTCCATACAACCTTAGGCAGAAACTGGGTCAATACATAATCTATCAGTAATCACAAAGATGATTATGATATTGAAGACAAGTCATCATAGACCCAGTGATGCAATGCACAACCCTTTTCCGTTTTAGCCACTCAGAATCTCTCTCAAAGAGTTTCTGTTTCAATTTCTCAGGAGATCAACTAATTTCTATTGGCTTTCTCATTCCGAGATCCGTTGATTTTGAAAAGTTGGCTCCTAGTCCGCTCTAGCCTCTGATTACCAAATAACAAATGTGCACTTATAGAGTCTAGAGCCAAAGAGATCAATCAAAAATCTTAATAGGACACAAATTCCAATATACAAAAATGTTTGTTACATCCTTATACATCATTTGGTATCATTATGTCCTAGCATTATCCTTGTGATAATTGCCAGAACATCAGAGTGATACTCTTTAGAATGTTCACAGTGGAAGATGGAAATCCTTTTGAGCCAACATCATAACAAGCTCTTGGTAGGTTAATCTTGCGACGATTCTATTGAATCAACACTTTTTCTGTGTTCAACTGGGAAAGAAACGATGGTGAGATTTCTGACATGAATCAAACTCTGTTCCAGTAATATGAATTGACGACTTCATATCAGAAAGATAGTAAACTATTCTGATGCACTCTTTCCGTGTTGTATGCTTTGAGATTGCTCGGTAACGAGAAAACGGGCTAGTGCAAGTGTCGAAACCTCTGTCAAGGAGATTCTTTTGAATTTCTACCTGATCACGGCAAGTATTATACTGTATTAACGGGGAAAAGAGGGTATTGCAACCATATTCGACGAACATGACAAAGACACTTTCGGTCCATATATGTTTTTCTCTAAACTATACTTGCACGTTTTCCTGACGGGCTGGTAGTATTAGCAAGCTTCTAGTCCATTGACGAGGTCAAGATTCAAGACTCTCATGCTCAATCCACAAAGATTAATACATGATGACAAAGCCTCAAATATCAAAGGTCCTTCCGAAATCTCTGATGAACAAGCACTTCCTCATAAGACATTTTGTAGGTACAAAGTATCATGTTAAAAGAAATTGGTGAGGGAGTATTTGTTAGCAAGCTTTCAAGATCTTGAGCACTTGTGGGTGGATGACACAAGATCGCAATGGCAGGGTTTAAAGCATTCATGGATTAAGATTTAGATATCTCAGTATGTCAAGACAAATCAAGGCCAAAGGACCACGATATATCAGTATTTTGTCAAAGTATATCAAGTTAAAGTCAAGACTAAGATCAAAGCATGCAAAAGGATCATCAAAGGAATTCCAAAAGAATACAAGGCTCCAAGACTTCAAGACGTAACATGAAGGATCCTCAATTGAATGACCACCCCGTTAGGGGGATAGATTGTTAGCAATCTATTTATTAAAGTGTATGTATGGTCATTAAATATTACCTGGGCCTTGGTATAAGTAAAAGTAGTTACGGGAATTTAAGTTACAGCTAGTAGGGCCTAGTTGTCGGGTCTAAGCCCATTTTTGTTCTTTGAACCGGCCAAACAAAGCCTACAAGAATAGTCCATTCTTGTAGCTATTTAAAGGGGCCCCCCCTCCCAAGTGTGGAGAGAGGGTTGTTTGCTTTCTCATTTTTCTATTGTGAAACAACTAACCATTCTCTTTGTTTTTTACTTTCTCTCTCTAAAATCTATTTTTCTTATTTTTGTGTTTGAGGTGATGAAATGATATCCTAACAGTGTGATTTGGATTGTGTGTCAATCCAAGAGTGTAGATCTTGTGAGTGTTTGAAGACTTAATGAAGTCTTAGATTGGTTCTAGCTAAGATTAGGACTCGACATCTAGCTTAGTGTCGCTCCTAGCCCTTTTCAAAAGATCAAATGTCATCAAGAATGAAGTCCACATCGAGGCAACCAAAATTTGGCTTTTATTAGGCTACTTAGGTTCCATTCATGTCATATACCCTAAGGCTCTTTAAGACATAAATGGAACAATCTCATTTGCACCATATACCCTAAGGCTCTTTAAGGTACAAACAAGACAAAAATTAAGCAACAATATCCATTCCATATACCCTTAGGCTCTTTAAGGAATGAATAAGGCTATAATTTCACTTATTAATTTTACTTACCCCATATACCCTAAGGCTCTTTAAGGGATAAGCAAAATATTTATTCATGTGATACATATAGTATGCCAAATTAAGTATTCCTGATGTATACTTATCTTGATCATAAAGGAACTAAAGAAAACTGCTATGAACTAATTATTAACCAAAAAACCGCACAACTCTATTTATTAAACAATTATATATAAAGGTGAAACAAGCTAATGGGAGAAAAAGCCACAATTAACACTTATGAGCCTTAAAGAAATCCAACTATTCTACGTTTAGCATCAAAACTTATATTCTACTCTATCATCTCTTGTTCTTCACAATTTAAAATTTCTAAGAAAGAAACTAGTGAATACTTAGCCAAATAAATCGATCTTTGCATATTTAAAATCAATTATGGGAACTTGCAAAATCTTGACTTTTTCAAGCTAGACTTGCTTTTTATAGCTCCTTGTATAAAAGATTAGCAAATTTTAATCAATTTAAGTTAAGGAGAAAGCTAAGATATAAAACCGGTCGGGTCAAATTTTACTTTTGTTCTCACCAACGGAAAGCCTACATTCATGTCAGAACACTTATTTTTTTTATTTTTATCATTATATATATATATATTTTCTTTTGCAACTGAACTTTTAAATTTTTACATATAAAATTTTAATTTTTTTGCGAGAAAACGTGATAGGTTTACGAAAAAGACTCGGTCACCCCGTGTATTGTCTAGAATAACATAGCTCGTAGTTTAATCGTTAGCGTATGAGCCCTCAAATGTTACCTAATCAAAGGCTTAAAACCCCATACCAGAAGCACAAAAAGTCAATGCATTAACCCAAACATGAAGAAAGTATCACAAAAATCTTTTAGCCGTTTAATGAAAGAGTGCTAAAAGATAGATGTTGTAGTCGATAACAATCTTTAGAATCGGATTTTCCTCCCCCAAACTAATGGAGCAAGCATCGGCTAGAAAGCTCGAGAGGATACCCGGGATAAAACACCAAACACGAGAGTCCTTCAGAAATTTTGGGTGAATCCTGAATAATCCACAAGCACAACAACAAATCGAAAGCGTACAAAGCCACCTCACATCACAATAGAAATAAGATAAGAAATAGAAAATGGATAAGCCATGGGGTGCTCCCATGAAGGCGCTTTGTTTTGGTAACCGTGATCACATATCTTGACTCAATCCCAAATTTATTCGTCCTGAGAAAATGTGAGAATCCTGTACAACCTTGGTATTAAGTCCCCTCCAATTAATGCTTCACACGATGACCCTTTTCACTTTAAAGTTTGGACCATCGGGTTGAGATAATCAATGGATCTCGTATGTGAAAAACTTGGTGATGGAGGAAAAGTCCAGACCAACGAGTTTTATAAAGCTTTCCGGAAATATCTTAAGACTAGAGTTAGAAGAGTAAAACTCGATCACCAAATTTGAAAGATTGCGGTTTTTGATCTGTTGATTCGTGAAGCTTCATCGTCCTCATACTTTATAAATCAAAGAATTCTCGGAGAGCTTGATCACGAAAGCCCATTAAAAGTTTCATTAATAAGTGTAGGAATACCATATCCACCCCCCCCCGTTTGACTTAAAATAACCCAAATTAAACCCTAAAACAGTCTCCAAAAATGGCAAAATAATGCTTGTAATTTGTTTTTGTGTGTGCAGGAACGGATATCCCAAAAATCACAAGAAGCCAAAGAATCAAAGCCGGAAGCAAAGCCAGAAAAGTCAAGCCCTCAGTTAAATCCAGTCAACAATGGTCAACAGAAATCAACCACTACAAGACAAAACCTCACAACAATCCAATTCCAGTCCCTCAAGTTCATAAATGTCCAAAAATGTCCCCTTACCTCTTATTGGGCCCTAGATTCCTTATTGGGCCTGAAAAACCTTAAATGGGCTTTACCCGGATTCATAAGCCCAAAACCCTAACCCATTTCCTTTTCTATAAATCACAAGGACTGATCTTGCAATTCTAAAAGTTATTTATAACTAGAAAAAGGGAAAATAAAGAGAAGGACTTGAAGTGACAATTGGCCAAAGTTTAAAAGTAATTTACCCGTTTTCAGTTATAAAAATGCGCGAAACCCATGTTACTATTCACCGTCTTCTTGGTTTCACCATGGGTCAAAAACAAAGGGCAAATCAAAATCAAAGGGTGCATTAGTCAATTCAAGTAAGCTCAAGTACAATGGCAGGGTCATTAAGGTCAAATCAAGAGATTCATTAGCCCTCTCTCAAGCTCAAAGCCACGTCAATCATGGAGAAAGCACAAATTTATGTGGGTTTTGCACTAAACTCACTCACAAAGGAAGCACAAGCTGTCACATCAAGGAATGACAGCTTGGCAATCCTTGAGTGCACACAATATGATCAAACGGCTATTAATCATTTGGAAATGATTAGAAGATTGAAGGGATGAGATTAAAAGGATTGGAGAGCAAGGCAAGAGGCTAGAAGGATCCAAGGCAGGCTATAAATAGGCCTCACTTCTCACACACACAAAAAGAGAGTTTTTTTTAGTCACTTTTAAGTCTAGCTTAATTTAGTATTTTTCTTAAATGTAATTTACCTTAAATGATTTGTAATCTCTTTTTAAGTAATGTAATCAGTTTCTTTAATTAATGAAATTCAGTTTAAAGTATTTTAAATCTCATTTTTAAGCTCTCATTTAAGTCATAAGCTCTCTCAATAAGCAAATCTGTCAATTAGCCTTAATAAGCTCTAATAAGTCTATAAGCTTATTTTGGAGCTTAATTAAATCTTAATCCTACCTAAATCTTAAAATTAGCTCTTAATCTAATTACCTTTGCAATTTGGACTTTTGAATATGGAAGGGGAGTTAATAATGGAGGAACTCCCAAGGACCATTACCCTAGCTTATTCATAAGCTAGGGAGCTAGTAGATAAGCTCTCAGAGCCTCTTAGCTTCTGTTAAGCTGAAGCTCAAGGTTAGTTTTCTTTTATGTTACTTGTTTTTAAATTCTAGCTTAAATACTTGTTATATTGCTATCTAGAATAGATCTGCTTAGTTGCTTATTTGTGCCTATTTCTCTTTACTAGTGCTTATTAGTTATATGTCTTCATTTGTTTTTGCTTAAATAGATATAGATCATTAGTTTCTTATTTCTGTCATAAAAATCCATAAAATCCAAAAATAGTAGAAATTAGCTTAAATTTTAGATTATTGCTTATTTAGTTATTAATTCATGCTTATTAGGGATAATATAAACTCTGCATAATCTGGTCTTAAGCTTTTGATAATTAGATTTTCATTTCATAAGCTTAATTTGAATATGCCACTTTTTAAAGGGGTGTTTGGTTTAAGTGTGTTTGACCTCAAAAAGTCAAATTAGGGAATGCAAATTGTTTTAGTAAGTTGAGTTTTCATTTAAAATCAGTAGTTTAAGAGTTTTTAAAGGTTAGTTTGCTAATTTTCAAAAGATATGGCTTATTATCTTTATTCTAGCACCAGGGGAAATTTTCTCTAAATTTCACTTGTGAAATTTTTGATCTAAGCCCTCCAAGGCTTAGATCTTACTTGCATTGTGTTTATACACTCTAGTAGAGTGTGTTTAAGTGCAGGTTTACCCTTTTGGTAACCTGCACTCTTGGTTTGCACTTGTGCAAAGTGTAGCAGTACTAACTTTAAGTTAGTACTGCTGTCACTTTTAGTCTAGTTTTAGTTAAGTATAAGTAAGTCTTAGGTCCTTAGATTAAAGTAGGATTAGGACTAGGTATAGCTTAATAAAGATTAGGTCTTAAATTTCACTTTCTAGTTTATTAGCATAGTTTAAATTCAACTGTCATTAGTCACCAAAAAACCTCAAAAGCCAAAAACAGTAGGTTAATTAAGTAGATTGTTAAATCTTAATTTTAGCTTAAGATAATAGTTTTTATAGCTTAAATAGATATATTATAAGTAGCTTTATCAGTTCTCAATAGCTTAAAGTCTAAAGTTGCTTTTTAAGAATTTTAGCTTATGTCCCGTTTGTTAAAGTAGCTTATTTTAGTCTCCTTTTTTAATTCCTAGTATTTAGTTTTTCTTAAAAGTCAAAAAAATAAAAAAATGGAAAAAAGGGTGTTGCCCACACTCGAACCCACGACCTCTCAGTTATAGTACCAACGTGTTAACCAATTTGCTTCAATAGCTCATCCGTCATTGTTTCTCACCACTTAATCTTTATACACGTTTTCGTTTTCCTTTTTATAAAAAAAGCCGTAGCTTAATAAGCTCATTTGAGAGCTTATTCGTTTAGCATTTTGGTCTTTCTTATTTTTCTTGCATTCCTGTTAGTGTTTAAGTTTTAACCTGAATTTTTCAGATTTTTCTAGCTTTTATTTTATTTTTAATCAATTTTCGAAAGTTAAATTCTTATAAAATCAATAAAAAATAGAAAAAAGTTTCAGAAAAATACAAAAAAATAATTTTTAGTTTTATAAAAAATAGCTTTAGGTTTACATCCAGTAAAATCATTTCTACACTTTTTAGATCTTAAATTTCATTTTTAAGCTTTTATTTTAAATTTTAAAAATAGAATTTTAATAATAAAAGTAGTTAAAAATAGTTTTCTTTGCTTTTATAATATTTTAGACTTTTCTAAGCTTAAAAATCATTTTTCCAAATTTTTAGTACTTAATTTGCTATTTTCTAGGATTTAATTAGATTAAAATAGTTTTTAATTCATATTAAATTCAAAAATAATCAAAAAAAATGTTTTTCTCTTTCCTAAAAATTTCCTTTGTCTTACCTTAGGTTTAGAATTTTAGTTTACATTTTTAGGGGTTAAATTTAGTTTACTTGCTTAATTGTCACGTTTTAGTTGTTTCCCGTATTAGTTTAATTGTTTTAAATTGTCCATTTTAATTGTTGCTTTAGATAATCAAATTATCCATTTGCTCATTCAAATCAGAATCCAAGCTTAAACGAGGTTTTAATTTCACTAGTCGTTGGGGAAACGACCCGGGTGATCATATTTGCCCGGTTTAATATACGTATTCTATATATATCTTTGTGGGTGGAATTGCCCAAGGGATACTTGGGGCTTTCCTTAATTCCTCTATAAGTATATTATTTTATATGTATGTAAAACTACCATCATTTTACTCTTCAGTGAGTAACTCTGGACTGAAGGATATTCATCAGGGAGTAATCCATCTGAGGAAGTATCCTCAGCGGGTTAACTCATCAGTGAGTCTTTTCAGCATTAAACTCTCAGCTTGTATATACTTCAGTGAGTTAGCGAAATGTTCATGATAATGAAGGAATAACTCATTAATATGAATTTAATGACTTGTATCTGATTTGACCGTTTCATATGGTTATCTACAATCACATTCATTGACCATGATTAATATGGTCATTGTATCTACTAATTCCTTAAATCAAGAAAGTCAGTTATGAAAGAGATTATATTTCCTATAATCACTCATAACTCCTTTGACTAGGGTTTGAGTATTCTCTTATAAATAGGAGATCAGAAACTGCATGAGAGAAACACAGAAAAACATAAACATAGAAACGCAGTGTTCTTGATTTGTGCCTAAAACAAGAACAACACTTGGTTTTATCCCAAGGAGGTATTCGTGATAGGATGGAATAATCTTCTTTGTAAAGTGATCACACAACTTCAAGTGATATCCGGTAACCATCTCTGGTAATTAGCTAGGCTATTGATTGTCTTAACCCTGATATGGGACACACAACAACCAACAAAGTTCTAAATGCAACTTAATTAAATATTGTTCGTCCTAGAATTATGCAAGTGAAATGAAATGATGCAATTATACTTTTATAGCATTATATTACCACCTAATAGTTTGCGTTTTAGTTTTATAAGTCAAAATAATATTTACGTCTAATTCGTCATTTTCATCCATCATTATATACTTTACCATTATTTTCAAGTAACTAATTTAATAAATCCTATCTCGCTTGCTAAATAATATTTTTGAAAGTTTACGATGCGCATGAACAATATATAAGTCATACTATAATATTTCTTAATGATTTTATATCTCAACGGACTCGAAACTGCCCGAAAACCCCAATTCAAAATCCAAACAACATAATTTATTTGTAAAAATACGTGCAGGAACTTTACTAATATTACCAGAAAATAGACAGACTTTGAAAGGGCGTATCTCCTTCGTTATAATGATTCACGGGATGACCAAAAGCGAGGTTCAAAGGAAAATCATGATCTACAAGTTTTCTCTTATAAGTTTTACTCGACTCGGACCCAAAACAGGTCAAAAACTCCATTTTAGAAACTGGACATATTGCTTATAAAAAACAGTTTTGCCAAAAAAATTACTAAACTTCATTTGGCCATATCTCATTCGTTTGAAGTCTGATTTTAGCGAATTTTATATTCGCGCGTTCGCATGAAGATATACTATCATGTTTTTAAGGCCTCGGCTATTCAAGTCAAGATTTACTGTACGAAAATATTAAGAAAAAATATGGAAAGCAACTATATAATTTCTATTCTACCACTATTTGTCACCTACTAATTCACCAATTTTCATCAATTATCATCAACACATCAACTTCCTACTAACCTAGTCTTTTCCACCAATTTATCAAGAATAAACATACAATTAAAACATGAACAAAATATACAACTTTACTAGTTTAAGTTTATAATTAACCATTTTAACAACAAAGTTAATATTTCAACAAGTAATTTATAAAATGACTAAAAAAGTAGTTTATATGTATGTGCATATTTTTATTATTCATTTCATAAACTCTTTACAAGATTACATTTTTAAAGTTTACTTGTTTTAATTAGAAAAAAAACCTTTAATATACAAACTAGTGATTATATAAACTTGCGAATGTAGTGATTATAACAAAATGAATGAAATGAAAGTATGTATGAGATGAACACCTTAGTATGATGAGAAGATTAGTTTAACAAGTATACAGTATACCCAAATCAAACCCAATACTTGTTTGAATATCACCTAAACCCTTAATTCTTCTTGCAAAATACTTATAATATATCAAAACCCACTTGTTCTTGCTTCTTGTTTTTTAGTCGAGTATAGAGAAACCAAAAGAGAGAAGAGATAATTTTCTTGCTAGTTGATTTTGTGTGTGAGAGAAATGTGCTAGATACTTGCATATTTAGTGGAAGTATTAGTTGGTTAACAGAGTGTCTTGGACATAAGATGTAAAGAGTTAATTGGATATTAGATCTAGTTAATAAGGTGCATCAAGATTAGTAGGGTGGATAATAAGCTAAAGGTGGATAATAAGGTGCTAAATTTGGTAGGTATGGTTTATGTGTATATTAGGGGCGAAAGAATAAGGTATGGGGGAGGGAAATCATTTTTTAAAATTGGCTTATTGCTTCTAGAAGGTGTAGTGTAAGTATTGGTTTGAAAGGTGGTAGTATAGATTTAAATGCATGCATAAAATATGTAAATTACTAGTTTATGTAAAACTTGCAAAAATAAAATATGTTGACTTATAAATTATATTCGTAAAAGTCATATAACACATATTTGACGTAAACCTATATTTTTTTAATCTCGGTTGACGTTTAAAGTTGTTTTTCAGGTTACGCGATTCAACTTAACGGTTACACGTAAAAGTAAACATGTAAGGTTTCAAGGTAAATAGTTTTGAGTTTATTGACGTATAATGATCTGAAAAATACGGATTGTCACAGTCTACCCGTGTTAAAAGAATTTTATACTAAAACTAAGTTTGAGTTGCCTTCCGGAGTGGTGTTGGTGAAGAGGTGTAGATACTTGCTGTGGAATTGGTCTTCACGTTCCCACATCAATTATGGACCTCATCTAGAGTTCCATCAAACTTTGACAATTAGGATGCGGCTTGAATTCTGCTCTTGATTTGAACGATACTCTTAGTAGATTCGTGGGTGATCTCTGGGCCAGTGAGCTGACTATCTTTGACATTGGCCCAACAGACAGGTAATCGACACTTACGACCATAAAGTACCTCTAATGGCACAACCTAAATGCTAGTGCAGTAGTTGTTGCTATACGAGAACTCCACTAGCGATAAATGCTTATCCTAACCATTACCAAAATCTATCACGCAAGCCCGTAACATGTCTTCAAGAGTTTGAATGGTTCTTTCGCTTTCTCCACCAGTTTGTGGATGGTATGCAATACTCATATCCAAACGAGTACCCAAAGCCTTCTAGAGCGACTGCCAGAAACGTGATGTAAATCTGTTATCATGGTCAGACACGATAGCGACTGGCACTCCATGCCTTGAGACCACTTCTTTCAAGTAGATTCTCGTTAGTCTCTCCGTCCTATTAATCTCCTTTATTGGAAATAAATGTGCAGATTTAGTAAGACGATTGACAATTACCCAAATCGCATCGTAACCACTTGACGTCTTAGGTAACTCCGTGATGAAGTCCATGGTGATCTTCCCTCACTTCCATAAGGGTATTTTAGGTTGTATCTATAAACCTGATGATTAATGATATTCAGCTTGGACCTTTGAGCATGTCAAATACTTGCCCACATACATGGCGATTTTTTGCTTTCATGTTTGGCCACCAATATAATTTCTTCAAGTCATGGTACATTTTGTCGGGTCCATGGTGGATAGAATGCTTAGACTTATGCGATTCATGCATAATCAGATCTCTTAATCCTCCAAAACGTGGTAACCAACTTCGCTTCTCACTATAGAGTGTCCCCATTGGGACGAGTCTCAAACTCCTTGTCTATACCAAAAGGATTTTTGTTCTCAACATTCTCCTCCTTAATCACTTCAGTTAGAGCATTCAAGATTTATGGTAGTAGGTTCAAATTTATTGTCATGGCTATGGAAATCGTAGAGGGGGTGAATACGTTTTCCTTTTAAAAACTTAAATATGTTTCATATCAAATTACCGATCAAGCGTGATATAATATGAAGAGTGCTCATATTAATTCTATACTAACAATACATATTCACATCATTTTTCACATCAATCCATGACACAAACACAATCAAAACTATATAAGCAACACAACACACAATTGCAAATATACATATAGAGCGATAAATGCAAGTATAAATATAAAGAGATAAGTAAAAGGAAATGCAAACCGGACACGATGATTTATAATGGTTCGGTCATGAAGCACCTCTTCGCCCTACTCCACTCCCCGAGCACCAAACTCGAGATTTGTCTTCACTAGTCAACAAGCTCCCTTTAGGCGGAGAAAACCATACACAACTTAGCTTACACTAATTTTGGACACTAAGCGAAATATCGAGTTCTAATCCTAGCTAGAACCAATCTATCATAACAAAACATACCACTTCACAACAATTCACAACTTCTCTTCACCACACAACTTCACTTCACTTCACGACTTCACTTCACTTCACGACTTCACTTCACTTCACAACTTCACTTAGACACTACTATGATCACACCAATCTAACACTGCTTACTAAGATCACCCCGATCTAACTATACTTCCTATGATCACCACGATCTAACAACTATACATACCATAATCACCATGATCTAACTATTACACAAGTTTGGAATATATGGACTCGATCTATACATTGTGAATGTAAGACATGTCATGAATACACCAACTAAACTATATAACTTTGTATCTTGATGATAACGAGAGTTATTCTCTTGCACTTGGAGGAATAAGCTTGAATCACTTGGAAACAAATGCTTATGATTAAATGATCAAAGGAAAGAAAGGAGAGTATAAACTGATTTAGAACAGAAAGAAAGTGTGTGCAAAAGGTGAGAAAATCAGTGGGGAATAGTCTAGTATTTATAGGCAAGCTGAGACAAAAAAACACGTGGCCGGTTCCCTTAATTAGGGTGCCGCTCCCCTTAAAATTAAGGGGGCCGCCCAAGCCCGACGCTTCATTTTTTGTCTTTTCTGGAAGAGGTGTTTTCTGGAACATTTCTTGCCGTTTTTTGGTAGAAAATTTGAATTCAAAATATTTATTTGAATAAAACATATCTTTTAAATCTAAAAATGTTTTGTAAAAGATATAAAAATGTTTGTGTCATTTTTATAAAAACTGTGATGTTGAATAAAAATTCCTTTGATCATAAAATGATTAGGCATTTATTTATTCATACCTTAAGTGATTTATGTCGGGTGCAAACTTCGTTGAAGCAAACTTGATACATCGAGAGATGTTGTCGTATGAATGCATTGATGATTTGTGATCACGAGTAACTTAAGCACTTTATGTTATGTGTTATAAGTTACATGTTTGTCATCACCAAAACATGAAGAGAATATATAGATTAAATATTGTAATATTTCTACCAACAATGGCCAAAGTTCAAACTCTTAGTAGCTTTATCGTTCCTTTCGGCTTAAAGCATTAGCTACAACACTTTCCCTTCTAGGTTGATAACGAATCTAAACCTATAATGGTGTCACAAATACTAAGTTCCACGGCATGAAGTCGACATTGAATGAGGGGTTTAACAAATTCCTTAATGGCGACCCAACTCGTTAAGGGATTGTCCTAAGGTGACTAGTGATGCATCTCAACTCTTTGGCTTAGGATTTAGTGTAATATGATGTTGACTCTATGTAGTAAGGTGGTGTAAAGGTCTACTTAGTTATTGTGCTCACTAATACAAGTGCCCATGACATGCACATCTTATGAATACGCACACAAAATTTTGCTGTTTAGGGATGTAAGTAGAAAAATGATTTTTGACAGAATTTTAAGGTGACTACACCCAGCATAGCATGGTCCTTCCTGAATTAGACATAAATAATCAGGCTATGTATAATTAAGGACTAACGATGCAATACTTATGTTCGCAAACCAAGGAATCAAGCTACGAAAGTGTGCTACAAAAGAAAAAATTAGTAGAAAAGTGCACACACACACACACACACACACATATATATATATATATATATATATATATATAACACATGCTTAAGACTTGACCAACATGATTCGTTTATTAATTGACACATTATTATTATGAGAATGACTTCTTCCAAGATGTCATTTGGATAAGGAGTATTAACATATTTTGATCAACACGTTCCTTATGGTATCATCATCTAACCAAGACGATGATGTGGATTTGAATAGACTAAGGTTTGTATTGAGAGATTCCTAAATCCTTAAGGTTTCTTTATTAAGCATTGTGTATTCTTTTCATGTTTGGGGTGTTTAAGAATAAACATTATCGTAAGACTTTATGTCAAACTAAATGTTGATGATAAGGATGATTTGAGGAGGGAACATAAACGAAAAAGGATGAGCGTAAATGGATAGGGAAGGTGTTGACAATAGGTTTGTTGGGTGTTTTGTTGGTTGTTAATGTTGACGGACAAAGGTGAAAATATAAAAATGGTGTAAGAGAAGTGAGAGACTTGGCATTATGATGACTTAACAACACTTGAAGATTGAATGTCTTCTTTGTGTTCTTCACTTTGCTAATAAGTGGAAATGATTGGATGAAAAATGAAAGACACGATATTGTGATGACTCAACAACACTTAAAGATTAAATATCTTCTTTGTGTTCTTCACTTGCTAAAAAGTAGAAATGATTGGATGAGACGCATTTCATTACGAAATTCACTTGTGGGGAATGGTTACATGGTGAATCTTCTTGTGAAGATGACTACGAGGATGACTCGAGATTGGTAGTGGTAAGGATGACTCAGTTTTACATTGTTGGTTTCTAGTGAATATGAATCACATATGTGAGTTCTTGAGAGTATTTGGTTAAAGGATATATGTAAACAGATGTGTTTTCCCTTCCCTTTTAATTCGTGCTCATCCGGACATAAATTGTGAAATAAAAAGAATAAATGAAGAAAAATAAAGACAGAAGCGATGAGCTTGACAATGTCATGTCGGATGACGGTTAGCATACGATTAACTTCATCCACGAAGTTATGTAGCTCTTCTCGAGTATTGTGAATGTTCATAGAACAATCATACGACGAGGTATGAGGTTATCTTAAAGGTGGTAGCGGAAATGTGGACGGAAGATGTTAACCATCTATATAATAATAGAGGCATGATTAAGGTTTTTGTGAAACAACTTAGACATAAATAATGAGTGACATTTTAATTTACATTTCGCGAATTAAAAATGCATAAACATTTCGGATGAAATGATTAAGTTGACGATATTTATCAGAATGTATTTAATAGTAACAAGACTATTAAAATGAGAATGACACGTTTATGAGATTTGTTTCATCATTTCTAAACCTAGACTTAAAAAGGTTCACGTTTGAGTGATTTGGTGAGGATGCAGGCGATGTTGTCTTTCGACGAAACTTTTTCGATGAAGATATTTCCTGTTGGACATTGTCGCGAAGGAAATGATGACGAATTTTGATGAGTTTTCTATCCTAAGATTGATGGATAATTTTCGATCCTCATTGTGTATGACGTGAGCATGACGATAAACCATCATGACATTCCTAAGGGGATGGAAAGGACTAACGGAAGTGAAAGTACTTAGTCTTAAGGTGTGTATATTAAAGAGGCTACAAATCACTTATGTAGAAACTTGTAAGACCTTTGTCACACGAAGGTTGATGTAAGCTTTTAGCTTTAGGAATATGAATTTTCGGATATGACCTTTTACGTTTGCGATCGCAAGTTAAAGATACTTGAATATTTCAGAAAAAATATTTAAGTTGTCAAACCTACTTGGAGGAGTATTAGATATGTATCTAACTTTTCCTTGACGAAAGAGTGGATTATTTGGAAGAAGGCGAGATGATGATTAAGGGAATGTGTGGGTGAAGACTCTAGGAGATATAAGACCATTTTATGACTCTTTTGACTTTTTTAGATTTGTGACACGGATGGGAAAAAATATTCTAGTGTGAGAAAATATATACCTAGATGCATAAGACATATAAATATAGGCATATAAGTGTATCTAAGCATGCATCGACACAATAATCAACGAGATTAATGTGTAAGACTCTATGGCATTTAAACGTTAATTGTCATATATTAAGCATTTAGGAGTGTGTTATTTAGATAAACTAAGAAATATTTTATCTAAATTGCTAGAAAAAGACAAATGCCTTTATAGTGGATGTGCATTTAATATCTAAGCAATTAAACATTGAGCATCAAGATCATGAAGACATATAATTGCATTACACAAGAACAAGTAATCATCATGAAACATTAAAGCACATATGTGAGGTGCATTGTGTCTAGATTGACTAAGTAGAAGCCTAATTTCGACGTGTTTAGAGTGTACTCCTAAAGAGAGACAAAGTCTATCGATGTAAACTATCATTAGGCATATTTAGGAAGAGCCGTTTAATCAAATTAGAGAATGAGTATGAGACTATCACTAGTGGTGCTCAATTCAGGCTAAACACGGCCATTTTTACGGGTTATACACCAAACCCAACTTCACTCCTAGAAGCAATTCAACCGTTAGGTCAAATTAAATTTCTAGTGCAATAGATTCTCTAGTAGTCACTCTCATGTTAGATAAAATAAAATTCTGATATTTTCCTAATGAAGTGTAGCAAAGATAAAATTTATATTATTTTTTC